>PVJH01010400.1:14901-73917 GCA_004026705.1 Nesogale talazaci
GGGGGGGGGGGGGGGAGGGAGGAGGGAAGAAGGTGGGTCCTCCTTCACATTGTAGTCTAATTATCCAACTTCAAAGAATAAGAGAGAGTCAGGAGTGCAGCTAGAGAAAAAAGAGCATTCACATATAAAAGAAAAAAGATAAAGATAAGCGCAGGCCTCTCCACAAAGACCATGCAGGAAAGAAGAAAATAGAACATATTCTGAAAGTTCAAAGACAACAACTGCAGCCCAAGAATATTTTATTCAGTATAGCTTTCCTTCAAATTTGAAATAAAATTTTCACAAAAAGAGGAAATATTTAGAAAATACATTAAAGCCAGAATTACAAAAATACTCTCCAGTTCTTCATATACAGAAAACCAACAACCACAGCACACAAACATAAGATCATCACAGAATGGTACAATACCCAGAAACCCAAACATGGAAAATAGCACCCAAAACACCACAGATTGAATGGGCAAATGAAAGAAAGAATGAAATTATCACATACATATGCCACTGTATAAATGGGGTAGAAAGGAAAATATCAAACACAAATAGGAAGAGATAACACCATCTAATTTAAAATTAGATTTAATTACACTAAGTGTTAATGGACTAAATGCACACATAAAAGATAAAGTGTAGTAGACTGGGTTAGAGAGTAAGATCCAGTGATCTCTTGCCTTTAATAAGAGACATATCTCAAATTCACAGCCAAAAACATACCTAGAGTCAAAGGTTGGTGAAAAATTTACCAAACTAATGGAAATGAAAAAATAAACCAAGGATGGCAATATGAAGATCTGAAAAAAATGGATCCCAAGGTACATAAGACAATGAAAGATAATGGTCATTATATAATGCTCAAAAGGTCAACAGACCAATAACACATAACCATAAAAAACTTATATGCACACAATGAAAGACCCTCAAAATTAATCAACCAAATTCCCAAAAAGATTAAGGGAGAAATCAGTACATGTGGCAGTCATCTGCTTATGTTAATTTTATAATTGAAATGTAGGGGTGGGAGTCTGGCCTGTTAATCAGGAGAAGACCATTGAGTAGCTGATGAGGCCTCTATGTGGGCATGGCTTTCTCCTGAGACTCCTGGAAAATCTCGCGGTATTTCCCTCGTGAAGATGAGAAGCTATCTTCCCCAGTTGTTGGGAGTTAGTTTCAGAGACGATTAATCACAGACAACAGAAGATGCAGCCTCCAAGAAGCTGGAGGAGCCAGTGGAGAGATCACTCGGCTTTGCCCTGATGAAGACAGACCTCTGAAGCTGGAGTGGCATGCTGTTGATGGACCTGAGCCCTGGAAGCGAGGAGCCATGGGGAGACCCCTGCCAGCGCCAGAATTCTGCACCCACTGACCTGTGACTTCCTGAGTCGGAAGCAGACTTTATAGACTGACTTCGGGCATAGAGGTTAATATTGGACTTATGACTTTGCACTGGACTGGATTGGGATGCCTTGTTAGTGTCACATTTCTTTTGTATATAAACCCTTTCCTTATACCTATATGAGTGTCTCTGAAATTTGTTCCTCTAGTCTACCTGGCCTAACTCAGTACATCAACAATTACAGGAGGTAATTTTAATACATGGGTCTCAAATAAAAATAGATCAATTGGTAAGAAACAAAATAAAGGAACAGAACTGAACAAGACAAGTAATCAACTTGACCTCATAGATATTTAAAGAGATCTCCATCCAATAGTTCCCCCTTACCCCCTCGCCCCCCCAAAAAAATACCATACCATGGCTCATATTATAGAACAGATCACATGCTGGAACATAAAGCAAGCTTAAGAAAATTCATAAAATGACTTTTCCTTGAACATCAAGTGATTGGGAAACATTAATATAATCAGTGAGCAATGAATGATAAAGATCCAACAATTACTTTGATCAAGATCACCAGAATACTCGGGAAGGGATCTGAAGAGGAGAAAAGATTTGTGCAAGAAGTGAAAGATTCATCTATGAAACGCCAACTGTCAGGGTCGCTCTGAGTCATCTTGCCTGCTCAGCAGAGTGTCTGTTCTTTTTTTTTTTTTTTGGGGGGGGGGGCATAACTGCTCTCCGGTGGTGGGAGTAGGAGGCCCAGCCCCACTGCTGGAATTGAACCTCCGTCCCAGTGGGCCGCAGTCCCGCGCACAACCACTACGCCACCGGGGCTTAGCCCTGCAGTCAGTTCTTACAATGACCCCATGAAACATATGGAGCTATTTAGCATTGCATGGGTATAAATGAGAGTTGGCATTGGAACGAAGGCCTATCTGGTTCCAAGTTTCACTACGTTTCCCTTGGCTTCTGGCTCCTGTTTTGAGCAAAGTATGGAAATAGGCATAGCTAGGATGAATTAAGATATAGATATGAGTGAGGTAGCACTTGCTTTGCTTGGTATCTCTGAAAGAGTCCAGGTTCCTTGTGGGTGCAGTCAGTCTCACAGTCCTTGGATTCCCCACCATGCCAAGCAGAAGGCAAAGCCAATGCAGTCAGTCATTTGACCAGAGCAACTAAAAAAGATGTAGTCTCTAGGAGGAGAAATTAAAGGATCCAGATAACAGAAAAAACGAGGCCTTTTTGTTATGGCATCTCAGCAACTGGTTTGGTAACAATTTATATTCTTCTCCCTAGATAAAGAATAAGCGGCTTTTTGGGACCACCAGAGGCAGTGATGCCCAAAACAAACAAACAAACAAACAAACAAACAAACAAACAAAGAATAAGCGGCTTACATTGTTAGGTAAGAAACACAGATTAGGAAAATACGATTTTATTACAGTTATTAGACAAGAATAGGTTTCTATTTTAAATGATTTTTGTATTCCTGCCTAGATGAAACACCTGAATGGATTTGATATTTTAATCAACAAAATTAAAAATCAAAACTAAACTCACGATCTATGTAGTTCATCTCAACTATAAAGACCAACCTTTTGTGTGTGTGGCAAAACTTCAGTATTTTCAGTCGTAGGTCCTAGAAGATAACAATACATGTTTTCACTGCAATTGTACTAAAGCATTAAAACATTCTGTATCAGTCAGCATTCCTCAGTCATGTATCTTGAAATTAGTCGATTTATTGATATCAGAGTAGTTATTTTAGCAATGAAGTTATAAAAATAAAATCTCCCACTTATTTGAAAAGTATTTTATAGAGTTAGATGAAATTGCATTTATTTGCAATTAGTTTAGGTAAAAACCAACCTAGTTCTTTATTTTGGTTGAGCTATTCTAAGCATGTGCAATCACATGAAGAAAAATCAGATCTATTTTCCCAAAGATGTTCTCTTGCCCACTAAGGGTTACTGTTGTAAAGAGGATGAGTCAGCCCCTTACTGACGAGACCCTACACACAACAGAATGAAATGTTGCCGACCCAGAGCCAACCCCATGATCACAGTATATTGAACCATTGTGATTGATAGCATGTTCATTGAATTATCTGATTTCTGGAGGACATCATCAGAGCTTTCTTCTTACCCTGTCTTTGCCTGGAAGGCAAGCTGAAACCGGTTCAGAACACTAAGTGCAATGGCCAGGAAAAGAACTCAGTCTCCTTCATGGGAGGTGAGAATTCAGGTTTGACATGTCAAAGAACACCCATGACAGGTAAAGAAGAAACCAGGAGGTTATCCTAAGGAATACAGAGAGTTGCTGCCTTGCCCCTGCGGTTTTCTGCACACAAACTTCCTCCTATCCTGCTCCTGCTCCATTTGAGCTGAACTGGCTGAAAGCAATTACCACAAAGTTAGGTTGAGGGAGATCACGAAAAATAAGGTTTTTATTCTCTTGCCTCCTACCTTTGCCACTCTGACATATTGGGAAGGAATTTAGTACTCATTCAAATTCCAATCATGTTTGAGTCATTCTTTTGGTTTCTTTTAATTAGGCAGTACCTACATAGCTAGACTAAAAGCAGGTGATTAATTATGTGCTAAACCTCAGAATGCATCTCTACAAGCAAGACAGGTTTTTCAAGGGAAGGTGCCGGCCTTCTAATCCTGCCAAACTTGTCTTTGTGTCTCACTTCCTCTTGGCCATTGAAAGATGAAAAATTCTGAAAATCAGCTAGGGGAGTTGAAACCATGGCGTTCTACTCACTCATAAGGTGGTGGGCAAAAAGTCACAGGAATCAATCATTTCTCATCCAAATCATTGCTTTACAATGTAAGCACTTCAAGCTAGTCAGTTTATTTTCTTTTTATCTCTACTTAAAATTTAACACCAAAAAGAACACTTAAAAATAGCAGTATATCGGGCTGAGCCCCGGTGGCGTAGTGGTTGTGTGCGGGACTGCGGCCCACTGTATTGGAGGTTCAAATGCAGCAGCAAGGCTGGGTCTCCTACTCCCACCACCAGAGGGCAGTGATGCCCCCCCAAAACAAAACAAAAAAAATAGCAGTATATCTTCATGTATCTTCTTTCATAAGGAACTTAGTTTTTCCAAATAATTCTTAGGAGGAGGAAGAGAAATGTACATTTAAAGACAGAGAAAGAGATTCCACATTTTTTTCTCCTCTTCTGCTTTCTCTGGAGAGGCTGAGAAAGCTTCCTACTCCTGCAGACATCTGCAGTCTCACAAACCCACACACACTTCTACTCTGTCCCAGAAGGACACCATGAGTTGGAATCGACTCGATGCTTGTGAGTTTGGCTTTGATTTTCTCTCTCTCTGAATGGCAAAGAAGAAACTACTAAAGGCCTCATTTCTTATGTTGTCTTTAACAACTTCAACATGAAGGTGATCATTGTTTTCTGTCAAGTTGCTATTTTTATAAATGTGATGACTACATAAAATAACTCATTATATTAAATTGGATTATTATATTAAAAATATAAACATATTAATAAGTAATTCTCATGGCCTATTTACAAAATTTGCTTAAACTGGATTTTGAAAAGTTAAAAAAGATTTTTTTCCTGAATCCTTTTATTAAAAACCTCACTGTCATCACTCCGAAGCCAGCTAACAGTGACTGTGTTAGGGCAGAGTGGAGCTGCTCCTGTGGGTTTCCAAAACGCTCTGGCTCCCAAGGAGCAGCTGGGGCTTTCAAACTGCTGGCCTGACCCTTAACAACCCAACAGGTAGCCACCGTGCCACCATCCTATATGAAATAATTAGAGACTTCGCACATTTTCTACTTATCACTTGAGAGACTTTTTGAAAATGTATTGGTGTGTATGCAAAATAATTCTAAAGTGCCAATGGTAAAGGAAATTCTCAGATGAGCTGCAGGTTAAAAATGGTAAACTCCTTACTATAAGGCCAATCTATTCCTTCAAGTCATTGGTTTATTTGGTCATTCTACAACTGGGCTAAGCTGACTCTTGGAATTGGCAGCGAGGAGATAGGATTGCAGTTGAATACAGCCAGCTATTCTAGGTTACCATGTGCTGGTTGACTTATCGTTATTGGACCTATAGTCTGGGAGACACTAAAATGAGTTGTTTGTTTTGAGCACTATGAAAGGAAAACAGGCAGCAAGAGAGAGCTGCCAGGAGAAGAGATCATCACAAAGTAGTGACAAGCGAGCAAAACTATTGCAGAGTGATAAGTCCACAGGCATGTAGCACTTTAAAAGGTTCAGCCAATATATATGATTGTGGACTTGGAAATTCAATGAGGATGGTGGCATGGGACACAGAAATCAGTAGCATCCCAGAAGGCCAAAGGAGGCAGGAGTTTGGAGTGATGGGAAATGCAGAACATAGTGGGCCCCTACATTTCTACAAAATGAGATTGGACATTAGGAAAAATGGGAATATATCTTTGTCTAACTAGTGCTTGTGGGGGCATTCTTGGCAGGGCCTGTGGATCTGGGAAAAAAAAAAATCTAGAAAGTGCAGGATGCTGCTGTGCCTCCTGGAGCGGTCTTGAAGTCGCCGGGTATCCACACTCTTAGACAGCTGGAACCCGTCTCCTGGAATATTCTGGTCTTAAGTCAAGTGGAAGCTGCTGGGTATCCTGCGTTTCCATGACTCCTGGAAAGAACTCCAGTCCTGAGGCAATATGACCCCAGGCCAGCTCTCCTGCTATCCTTCTGCTTTAAACCTCTGAAACACAGCCTATCAGAATACTTCCAATTTCCCCATAGTAACAGCTAAGATCCTGTAATGACTGGCTGGTAAAATCCTGTAATGTGACTGGACGAAATAGTTTGCAAGACAATTGGATAGCTGGCTCAGTCAACAACACCTCATTTACATAGCCCACAGTGTAGACCAATCGTTTTTGATGCTGCAAACCCATAACCATATAAGGAAATATTTGGAAACCAGGAAGTGTGATCTGATTGGTCAGCGAAACCTGTATAAGCTTTGAGAAAGCTTGTCATAAAGTTAGAGCTGTGTCACTGAGCCAGATCTCTGGAGTCTGTGTGCTCTGTTGCCGGACCTGTTCCCACAATTGCTGACACTTCATAGCAAACTCGAAGCCCAAGGGCAAAGTTACATATGCCCAAAGCGTGACTGTGCTCCGGCAGTACACCATGCAATTAATAAAGAGGCACTGAGAAGAGTAAGTTACTCAAACAGAACAAGGGAATACTGCATTGTTTAAAGTCAAGAAAAGGTATGTGCCAGGGTTATATCTTTTTACTGTACTTAATCTGTAAGCTGAGCAGACTAAATGAAGAAGAACAAGGCATCGGGATTTGAGGAAGACTCATTAAAAACCTGTGCTATGTAGATGACATCAAAGTTCAGAGGAAGCTAGCAACGAGGATTAGAAGCACTTGAAACTGACTATAGCCTTCAATATGGGTTATAGCCCAACAGAAAGAAAACAAAAATCCTCAAAACTGGGCCAACCAGCAACAACATCATTATAAAAGTAGAAAAGGTTGAAGTTGACAAGGATTTAATTTTATTTGGATCCAAGATAAATTCTCCTGGAAGCAACAGTCAGAAATCAATGACAAATTACATTGGGCACACCTGCTACAAAAGATTTCTTTCGGGCTGAGCCCCTGTGGCGTAGTGGTTGTGTGCAGGACTGTGGCCCACTGGGTTGGTGGTTCAAATCCTGCAGCAGGTTTCCAGAAGCAAGGCCGGGCCTCCTACTCCCATCAGGGGGCAGTGATGCCCACACACAAAAAAGATTTCTTTCAAATGTTAAAAAGCAGACTACATTCTGAAGACCCAAGTGATGGTATTTTAAACTGCATTATAAGCAATGTGAAAGCTGGACAATTAATAAGAAAAACTAGAGGAGAACGGATGCCTTTGAAGAATATCAGATGTGTCTTAGACCACTCCAGCCTTAAAAACACGAGTGTTCTAAACTTGAAGGTCATTTGACGAACCTTGATTTTATAACTGAGTTGCAACAAGCCTCAAGAAAGATCAGAGTACTTGATGTTGGCAGCTGCTTTAAGTCATTTCTGAAGTTTGAAGAATTGCTAACTGTTGGTGTAGACATTGTACCTGCTATAGAAAGTGTGTATAAATATACTTCCTGAATTTAGAATTTCAGCAACCACTCCAGCTTGCACAAGATGCTATAAGTGCTTTTTTAAAAGGCAACTGAAAATCCTTATTGATTCTCTTCGTCAAGAGCTTTTCCAAGCTGTTGTTCTCACTCTCTTATTTGCCACCCCCTTAGCAGCAATGGAAATGCTGCATGAAAGCTCATAAACTGTTCGTATTGACTGGTTTACTGCTTATCTTCACACCCGATTTCTCCCATCAGAACTAGCATCGATTATGATGAATAGCCAGAAGACGATTAAAAAGCTGCTGAGCTTTAAATGTTTCAAATATTCAAAATTTTCACACATGCGTCTGATAGCATTTAGAAAAATTTCACAATAAAACATAAATAACTTGGTTAGTAGGCACTCAATGTTATAGATAAGGGAATACCACCGCCCCCCCACCCACCCACTGCCAAAAAACCAGATGTGATGTGGGGGGGAAAGTGCATTTGGAGTTCATTCCACAAGGTCAGGCTGTTAACTGAGCTTTCTATTTAAACGTTCTGAAAAGATTGCCTAACTGTTCAACAAAAAAGACCTGATTTGTGGCAGATAGGGGGTTTTGCAACCAAGAAATACGCCCAGTCAAGCAACCATCTCAGCTTGCTAGTTTTTGCTAAAAAAAAAAAAAAAAAAAAAGCATGCCTTTCTTGCCCCACACACCTGATCTCGTTCCCTGTGACTTCTTTTTGTTTCCACGATCGCACAGGGACATGAAAGGATAGTGATTTTGGAACATAGAAGAAGTGAAGAAAAAGACAAGGAATGTGCTGTCAGCCATGCAAACAAATGAGTTTGAAAAATATTTCCAAGAACGGAATTTCAGATTTAATCAATGCATTACGTGTAATGAAGAGTACTTTGAAAGTGATTAGGTTGTTCTACAAAAATATTTAAATACATAGCTTTAAAAAATTACAGTTTTTGGGGTTATGCCCGCATATTGCTCAAGATTTCAACAGTATAGAAGATAAGTATTCTAACCCTTCCTGCCATATCCGATCAGATATGAAAGATGAACAACTAGCATACGGTTTCACACAGCTCCCTGATGCTCCATATGGCTCAGGTTCCAGAGAAAGCCAAACCAGCTCTATTCCTGTCTAGAGGATCCCATATTACTTTTTTTAAAACTGTCAAATATGTTTATTGATTACTGCTTAATTGTGAAACTAATCCATGACAAATTATCAGATTAATTTTACATATTGCTTCCGGATTGAGGTTTTTCAACAGCTTCAAATTTGGGATCTTCAAATGTGAAGGTAGGGAATGCATTCATGTCTGCTTTACCAAACATTTGCTTGAGCTTAAATAGCTCCTTCTCCATCTTTTGCTGATATTCTGGGCCAGCATCAACAGGTCCTCCAGATGCCTGTCGCTTGGGTTTGCATTCTCTTATCTTGTCCACAAAAAGTTTCTGTATAGGATCAAGTTCCTTGAATGCCACTGCTGTAACACCAATGTTCCTCCGCAAATGGACTGTGACTGCTGACCGAGCAACAGAGGAAAGCCTGAAGAGCCTCTGGAGAACCATGTGACTCTGTTACTTGCACTTCAGTCCCAAGCTGCCAGAGCCCCATATTACTTTTAAGTTAATATGAAAGCAAAGACCCTTTAAGTCCAAATTCCTTAAAGTAATTGCTTAACACTAATTAGAAATATTAATATGAGCTCATAAAATCTGGTTTGCACAAACTAAAAAGGCTTACAGAGTTTGCTTTTTCATACTCTCAATTTAAAATTTATTCTATATAGAAAGTTTAAAACTTTCAGTTAATGACTCCTGTCATAACAAAAACCACTGATACTGTGGTTTTAGCACTCAGATATCATAGAAAGGTTACTTTTTCTCTTCAGTGAAAAGAGAGGCTTAACTTACTCCAAAATCTTCTTTTCGTCAACTTCTCAATGTTGTTGATGTTAAACCATTGCAATAGGAAACTTAAGATGCACAGAAAGATATAGGTTGTACTTTGATAAATCACAAATTAAATATGACTCAGAGATTGCTTTAGCTTAGTGGTGGACTTGTCTTTGTTTTTTTGTTTGTTTCCATTTCCCTAATTAAATTGTTGTCGGTAGCAAAAAGGCATTTCCTTCTAGTTTTGTCTGATGATCCATTATTTCCTGAACTTATAAAAATTGTCAATAATGCAATTCATCCTTCTTTTTTCTATTAAAAGTTCATTTGAAGCATCAGCTATTGGGAAGAAGTTCCCCAAAATTATATATTCTCATTTCACCCATACAATAAACCCCACTCTGAAGTAACATTTTGAACCCTGGAGTTAAGTATATTTTTACCTGAGAAATTTACTATTTGGGCAAGGAATGATATAATACTTAGGACTGACCTTAAATACCTCATTGAAAGGATATATACTTGCAAGAGAGCTTATGTTCTAATTAGGCCAAATTTAATAAGATCTTCAACTTTCCACTAAGGAGATGCTGCACTAAAATCTGGAATTACATAGGAAATTCGAGAATTAACCCTCTGCAAATAATCGAATAAAATGGTTGTGACCTTTAGATTTCCATCTAAATCCACATAAATTAATACTTGGTGACCATTAGTTGGCACTGAAAAATGTCCTTCTATGTTTTTTAATCAGAAGCAAATGATTAAGAAGAAACATTTATCCAAACAAGACAAAATTGGTTTTTAGACCCCTAAGAACTGTTAGTCTACCTTGTCTTGTCAGACACCAATTATCACGTAAATGATCATTTTTAAGAATGCCTCTGTGTGGATTTTTTTCAAGTGGTTATTACATTCAATTACTTCATTATGAGATGTTTGCACTAAAATAATAAAAAAAAATTGTGAGGATAGCCGAGGCCCAGGCATTATGTATTGGAACTGATTTGATGTCACCTAACAATACAATGCCATGATAGTACCATCATACCCCTATCTCAATTGTGAAGACATCCAAATAAAAAAGAGACTTCAATTGAGGATGATATCCCCGCTCAGGACAGTCAATGCACAGAGAGGATCATATGGCCGGATCCACTGAGACACGACGTCCCTCGTTGACCCACCGTCTTATGGGGAACAACACGGGAGACACTGTATTGGGATTGCGCCCAGTCTGAACCCACCACACTTAGGCAAAACACTAAGGGAATGCAGCAGAGCAGTGGGGGGAGCAGAGCATGGAGGCTCGAGAGAGTGCCCAGAGATAGACTTTGGGGCGAGGGTGTGGCACCCCATCGGGCTCAACTGGAGGACACTCCTAGAGGTCAACAAACAGACCTTGAACAATTTACAGGTTTTATTTATTTATTTATTATTTATATATATTATTTCTGGACATTGTTTTTTTAAAAAATAATTTTATTGGGGGCTCTTACAACTATTACAACATTCAAAACATCATCTGTATCAAGCGCATTTGCACACATGTTGCCATTCATTTCCAAACATTTTTCACTTAAGCCCTTATAGTATAAGCTCCTCTAAAAAAAAAAAACAACTCCTCTTTCCCTTCCCCTTTTTTAAAAATGAATCATTTTATTGGGTACTCATACACTTCCCCTCACGATCCATACATACATCAAGCATATGCAGATCTCATTTGCACATTTGTTGTCATCATTACTCTCAAAACATCCTCCCTCCACTCAGGCCCCCATCTCCACCTCCCCATATTTCCCTCCCTCCCCCATGAACCTTTAATAATTTACAAATTATTATTTCATATCGTACACTGTCCAATGTGTCCCTTCATTCACTTCCCTGCTGGCCATGCCCCAGAGAGGAGGTTATATGTAGATCCCTGAAATTGGTTCCCCCTTTCTACTCCACCATCCCTCCACCCTCCCAGTATCACCACTCCCATCACGAGTCCTGAGGGAATATCTATCCTAAATTCCCCATGTTTCTGACTCCAGTGTACATCCCCTGTTCCAGCCGGACTTGCCAGGTAGAACAGGGAGCATAATAGTGGGTGGGAGGAAGCATATTTCATTGTTACTGTACTGTACTTTAATTGGCTCATCTTCTCCCTGCAACCCCTCTGTAAGAGGATGCCACTTCACCTATTGATGGGCTTTGGGTCACCAATCTGTACTCCCCCCTATTTATAATGATATAATTTTAGTTCTTTGATGCCTAACACCGAATCCCTTCAACACCTCATGGTCACACAGGCTGATGTGCTTCTTCCATGTGGGCTTTGTTGCTTCTGAGCTGGGTGGCCACTTGTTTACTCAAACCTTTAAGACCCCAGACGCTATATCTTTTCATAGGTGGGCACCATCAGCTTTCTTCACCACATTTGTTTATGCACACATTTGGACATTGTTTTTTGTTGTTGTCATTTTGTTTATTTTTGTTAATTCATCTTGCTATGTCTTTTTTTTGGTACATATTATTACCTCTGCAGGCCTATCTAGATAAGACAGACTGGATGATCAGTCTGGCGGAGCAAACAATCGGACTGATGATTTTGGGGGGATATGGGAAATGGAGAGGTGGGGGAAAGGAGGTGGTATTGACCAACCTAGTGACAAGGGAACAAGTGATCCCAAATCAGTGGCAATGAGGGTGTGAGAGGCGTGGTAGGGATTGATCCAGGGTTAGGTAACCTAGAGAAATTACTGAAACCCAAGTGAAGGCTGAGCATGATAGTGGGACAAGAGGAAAGTAAAAGGAAATAGAGGAAAGAAATAGGAGGCAAGGAGCATTTATAGAGGTCTAAGTACAGGCATATACATAGGTAAATATATTTATATGTGATCATGGGGAAATAGATCTATGTGCATATATTTATAGGTTTAGTATTAAGGCAGCAGATGGACATTGGACCTCCACTCAAGTATTTCCTCAATGCAAGAACACCTTTTTCTATTAAATTGGCATTCTATGATGCTCTCCTTCCAGACATGATCACTGAAGACAAATGGGTGCATAGGCAAATGTGGTGAAGAATGCTGATGGTGCCTGACTATCAAAAGATATAGTGTCTACAGTCTTAAAGGATTGAAGGTAAACAAGCAGCCATCATGTTCAGAAGCAAAAAAAGCTGACATGCAAGAAGCACACCAGCCTATGTGACCATGAGGTGTCAAAGGGATCAGGTATCAAAAAACTAAAAATTATATCATTGTAAATAAGGGGGTATATAGACTGGGGACCCAAAGCCCATCTGTAGGTCACGGGCATCCCCTTACATAATAGTTGCGGGGAAGAGACGAACCAGTCAGGGTGCGGTATAGCAATGATGAAACATACAACTTTCTTCTAGTTCTTAAATGCCTACCCATGCCATCTCTGCCCCCACCCCCTTGCCCACTATCATGATTCCAATTCTACATTACAAATCCAGGTAGGCCAGAGGATGTGCACTTGTACATATAGAAGCCGGAAACTTAGGGAATCCAGGACAGATCATTCCTTCAGGACAATTGGTGAAAGTAGCGATACCAGGAGGGTGGTGGGAAGGTGGAGTTGAAAGGGGGAACCGATTATAAGCATCTATATATACCCTTTTCCCTGGGGCATGGACAACGGACAGTGTAGACATTAGACAATGTACAAAATGACAAAATAATAATAACATAAATTATCAAGGGTTCATGAGGTAGGGTAGGGAGGGAAGGGAAAAATGAGGAGCTGATACCATGGGCTTAAGTAGAAAGCAAATGTTTTGAGAATGATGAGAACAACAAATGTACAAATGTGCTTGACCTACAATGGATGGATGTATGGATTGTGATAAGAGCTGTATGTGCGCCCAATAAAACGATTTTTAAAAAATGATAAAACAAACAAAAAGAGACTTCAGCATTTAAAATGGTATTTCTACTTCATCTTAACTGTTTATAGGGATAACTTTTTCTCTTAAGAGGTATTAAATCTATTTTAACCAAATTCTGAGGTATATTTTGATTAGCCTCAATTAAAATATTAAGCTATTTGAAACAGATTTAATTTCTTAAAATTCACAAAGAATTTTGAACTTAAAGAAGAGTATCAATTATTCTTTGTATTTTTTTTTTGCCGTGTCTTTTTTTGGGGGTGGGGGACATCACTGCCTCTGGTGGTCGTGGGAACTACCCAGCGCTGCTCCTGCGAGCCGCCACTGGATTTGAACTGCCACACCCATGGGCCACAGCCCCGCACTCAACCGTTTACACCACCAGGGCTCAGCCCCCCTATTCTTTGAATTTATATTTCTTTAATGGTCAATTTATTGATCTTCTATACTTAACACTTGAGAATTACTATTTTAACCATAAACATTGATTGCCAGTTTAAAATCACTTCATTTAAATAAAAATTTAATATAATTTAACCATTTAAAGCATCCAGACAAAATGCATATAAACTTCTTTTTGCTCTTAAGCTAATTTTAGAGTAACAATCTTCTGGGGATTAAAGTAATACTTTGATATCCCCCTAGGGTCACAGAAATTCTGTCAAGCTCAAAAGACTAAGAAGAAAATTCCTGAATCAGGCAAAGTGAAAGATCCAAGTTATCAACTAAAGTGGCTTTTACCTGCCACTGGAACTGACTGACTGACTGTTGCTCCCAAAGGGATTCAAATCTCAGCAGCTAAATATCACAAACCTGCAAAGACCTTTGATCTATTTAAAACACTTAAACTTCATCAAAGTTACTTTTCATGACCTCGTATTGTGACCCAGACACTGTTTTGCCATTTCTCTTGGCCAGTGGTCCAAAAGCTTTTGCCTTGTTACTAATGATCATCACGCTGACTTGTACTGTTAGCATTACAGGAAACCTGTATCTGCTGCTTTGGTATGATTAGCATTTACCACTGGGCTGCTAACTGCAAGCAGAATGAAACTGCCAGCCACTCCTGCAGAGGAAGGTGAGGCTTTCTACTCCCATAGAGATTGACCGTCTCAGTAGACCACAGGCAGTTAGTTCTACTCTCTCCTACTGGGTTTCTATGGCAGTCATGTGCTTATGTTAATTTTATGATTGAAATGTAGGAGTGGAGTCTAGCCTATTAATCTGGAGATAGTCATTGAGTAGCCAATGAGGCCTGTGTGTGGTCATGGCTTTCTCCTGAGACTTCTGGGAAATCTTGCAATATTTCCTTCATGAAGATGAGAAGCTATCTCCCCAGTTGTTGGGAGTTAGTCTTAGAGATGATTAATCATGGACAAAACAAGATGGCAGCGTCTGAGGAGACGGAGAAGCCACACGGCTTGGCCCTGATGGAGCCAGACCTCTTTAGCTGGAGAGGCCACGTGGAGAGCCCTGCCAGTGATGAGTTGCTTCTGCCACCACTGGATGTTATTGATGAACCCTGAGCCCTGGAAGCGAGGAGCCATAGGGAGACGCCTGCCAGCGCCGGGACTCTGCACCCACTGACCTGTGACTTTGTGAGTCAGAAGGAGACATTATAAACCAGTATCGGGCAAATGGGCTAATATCGGACTTATGACTTTGAACTGGACTGGGTTGGGATGCTTTCTCAGTGTCCCATTCCTTTTGTATATAAACCTTTTCCTTATATCCATATGTGTGTCTATGAATTTGTTCCTCTAGTCCACCTGGACTGACACAGTCTCTATGAGTCAGAATTGAGTCAATGGCAGTGACTTTGGAGTTTGAGCAGGGTCATCTACTGTTTTACTTTCTAAGAAATAAAGGATTGACTTTGTGCAGAAAAGTCTCCTTTATTAGGCTATCTGAGCAATTGATCACAGAAGGACTTGGGAAGACTCAACTTCTTAAATGTTTTATGTGTGCACTGCTAATGCTGTGTGCTCTTCCAATTTGGGGTACAACTCTTTTTCCAGAGCTTATAGAAAATTCTGTTTTGCTATTGGTTTTTTATTCACATTGTAAAAAATGAAGATTATCTTGAGCTTTATAATCAGATGTGTAGAGGAAACAAAATACACATGTATTAAAGGGCTACTGTGAGTTTGAATCGACTTGACGGCAACGAGTACAAGGTTTTATTTCTTAAGAGAAAACACTAGTAGTACTGAGGATTAAAGCGTTGGGATGCTAACTGAAGATGGACAGTTCAAATGCACCACTCATTCCGAGGAAGAAAGATCAAACTGTAAGCTCTCATGAAAACTTACTCTCAGAACCCTGTGGGGCGGCTCTACTCTGTGCCATATGGTAGATGAGTCAGAAACAACTCTGGCAGTGTTTTTTTGTATGTCTGTTTGTTTTAGGGGTGGTGGTAGTCAGGGGTACATTTTGCTATTTCTTAAAAATCATTAAACAGTTTAAAACACCCTACTAAAGCTACTATATTTGACAATGTTCCATGGTTATTCATAAATTTTCACTGGCTAGTTCCTCAGAAGTGGACAAGCTATTCCTTCTTTGTAGCCTGTTCAGAAAAGAGGAGAGCAGGAAAGAGGAAGACCATCAGGAGATGCAGATGGACTGACACAGTGGCGGTAACGACGGACTCCGCCATAATAGTAACTGTGAGGATGGCATAGGACTGGGCAGTGTCTCATTCTGTTGTGCATACACCACTGTGTGTCAGAACCAACTTGACATCGCCTAACAAGAGGTCCTACTTTTTTCAGTATTAAGATGATCTTCCCTACACTATCAATATTTGCTTAAGAGCCCAGAAGCTCAGTTGGGTAAGCACTCCCTTCCTAGCAGCTAGAACCGCCAGCGGGACCTGCCTGCCTTCCTTGGGGGATGCAGCAGTCCGCTCTGTAAAGATACGGCCTGGGAAGCCCTCGGAGGCAATTCTACTCTGGGCTGCAGGCTCTCCCTGAGTCAGCATGGACTCAACAGCAGCAAGGGGCTTTCACTTTGTGAATATCACTATGAACTCATCATCTTTCGCACACGTATTTCCATAAGCTAAGATAATGAGACACCTTCCCTGCTTTAACTGTCACAGTGTGGCTTGCCCTTTATCCTTTCATCACTGCCCAGACATTCTTGAAAGCAGCCTTGCTTCACAGCAAGAATGAGATGCTTCAGACCCATCCTTGTAGCTTCATGATCCAAGATAGAACAACAATCTTTTAGTTCCTGGCTTATTTGAGCAGGCTCACACCCCTAGCACCCACACACCTGGAACACAGAACACTCAACACATACTTGTGGAAGAATAAACAAATTATATTGAGGTGGTGGTGTGCAAAATGTAAGACTCCTATGGTTGGGCCACTTTCTATAGCAATAGAGCAGAAAAAGATATAAAATCTATTTTCCTACTTCAAATATGCCACGGGGTTCTTCTATTTATAATACAAGTATACTAGAGCTAAAATTCTAAAGCACTTGATTTGTGGATAGCTGTAATCTACTATAAGAATCTAACTCTATTTTGAGCCTTAACTTAAATCCAGACTCCATTTGTGTTTTTTTTTCCTGGCGTGGCAGTTTTGCCCTCAGAAAGAATACGTATAAAAGGAGACCATAGCTCCCAAGGTAGTCGGGGAAGGTATGTATTGCCTTGAGGCTTGGCATGGAAAGCCAGGGAACATGCCTCAGTGTCCCCTTAATGATTGACTAAAAATAGTCACGTTATTTAAAGTTTGGGTTTTGATGGCTATGACTCAGGTCCAAATGCCCAGTGGTGGAAGCTGATTCTATAAATTTTTTCCATCTGTAATTGTGTGTGGCTTTCAATCATGGTCTTTTCTCTGGTTCTGTAGTCCTGCCCCTAGGAGTGATGAGTTGGTCTGCCACCAAGCCTGGTTTTGTACTTATTTCTTTTGTCTTCCACTGAATCTGCGGACTCCATTTTTGGCCTCTGTACTCTGTCCATCTTGATAGTTTCTCTCATTCTAGGATGATTGTATTTGTCTTAGTTTTTATCCTGTCTAAGGTTCAATAAACGACTCTCTATAGTATATGTACATATTGGGAGAATGATGGGGCTTTCTACTCCTATAAAAAGTCACAGTAACAAACAAACAAACAAAAAACCAAAGGGCTGAACCCCGGTGGCGAAGTGGTTGTGTGCGAGACTGTGGCCCACTGGGATGGAGGTTCAATTCCAGCTCCACAGGAGCAAAGGCTGGGCCTCCTACTCCCACCACCAGAGGGCAGTGATGTCCCCCCAAAACAAAAAACAAACAAAAAAAAGTCACAGTATCAGAAACTTGAGGGCAGTTCTATACTATCCTATAAGGTCACTATGTCGGCATAGACTTGATGGCAGTGAGAAAGAGACCTCCCTTCACACGATGGTTTCTTTGACCACTACAATTTTCACTACACCATCCAGCAACTTACATGGAATTCATTCTGGAGAAGTCACTGAAGGACACCTCAGAGAAAAATAATTATGTTAAAAAATAATGGGCACTAAGGTACATACAGCCTAGGTGACCACTAGTCAAGGGAAACATGCCATGGATATTAAAAATGTTCTGAACAGAGAAAATAAACATGTTTTCGAATTTGAGTTCCAAATAACAGAGCACACATTTAGAATGGCAGGCACTGATTGCCACTGGGTGACGCTAAGCAGCAGGACCCAAGGGCAGCAGAAACACTGATTTCATATGTAAAAATGGTAAAGGACCTACTCACATATCAAGCAATGTAAGGTAGGCCAGACTAACTGTAAAGAAGTAAATAAATTTCTATTTCCAGCAAAGACAAAATTTCGTTATAACTCTGTCCATGTAAACATACCTTGAATGTTTTGGTGGTTGAGTGAAAATCCAGTCTGTGGAACTGACACAGTACGCATTGGATAATTTGTTCTAGGATGAAAAAACAAAGTAATTAATTAATAGACTAGATTATACTTTAAATAGAAAGAAAAAAATTACTCAAATGTGTTGGGTTTTTTCCATCTATAGGGTTTTCAAAATAGGATGCTATTTTGTTACATCATTGCCCTTTCTTTTACAGTCGCTACCAGTTGGCACATTTCTATTTCAAGTGATTGCAAAACTGAAGATGCGACTGGAACAGTTAATGGGTGAGCTCCAAAAGTATAAAAAGCTTAAACATTTAGGTTTGAAAATGACTTTAGAAATAACTGTCTTACAATCATGAGGGTGACGATGTCAGAGAGAAAGTGACACTGAACTGGAGCTTAGATACCAAATTGCTACACAGCTTAACCACCCAGTAACCTGCAAACACGCCCTCGTAGTTCAGCTGTCAGGAAAAGTCAGTAATGAGAAAACCCCCAGACATTACTTATCACTCTTGTATTTTAAGCAGATAAAAGGAATAAATTATTGCAAAGAATAGGTTGAAAACAAAATAAGGGCCAGAACTAAGTAATTTGCAATTTTGATCATTTGCCTTTGGATAATTAAAAGTTGATTGAAGAAAAGCAATCAGTTAACTCCCTCACCCTCCACCCCAAAACTAATTTACTGTATAAATACAATCAAGATAGTCCTTTTTCTAAAAAGGCTGTTTCAGCTGTTTTATGAGTAGTGTCAGCACAAGGCATACAAAGCTACCTGAATCCTAGGCAAAAATAAGAAATTAAGTATTCTCTCTTGTCCAAAAATAGACAAGATCAATATAAGCTATCTTGAAAATCGAAATGGAACCACTCAAATAGAATGATAATTTCATGACAACTAAATTGAAAGCTAAACTGGTTCTTTTTCTTAAAATATAATTCTTTGAGAACAAGCTGACTGAAAGCAAAATAAAACTAGAGTCTGATGATAGAATTCCTTAATTACAAAACAGAACTTAAGACATGATTGAATCCAGAACAAAATGGCATCAAAAATAGGTACTTAAAATAGACAACACTGCAAACAACTTCAAGGTCTAACAGTGAACCACTGAGGTATACAGATCTTCTCAGTTGGAGCCCTGGTGCCCGTAGCTGTAATGTGCTGGGCCGCAATCGGTATGAAAGCACCCGCAGCTCCTCGTCTCAAAGTCTGGGTTTTCTACTTCCACAAACAGTTACAGTCTCAGAAACCCATGGGGGGGGGGGTAGGGGGAGGGGGAGAGGAGGCTGTCACTATGAGTCAGCATTGGCTCGATGACAGTGACTTAATGTTGGTACGTTTGTTTTTTAAAAACTCCACCTCCCTGAAAGTGTCAACAGTATAAATATTACCACTGATCTCATCAGAAAATTCCAGGTATTGCAAAGGCATCGAGCTCATGATTTAAAAAAAAGATCACGGTGATGAATAAAAAGATTTCCAAAATTCTAATTTTCGCGTGAAAGTTTAAATTTTCCCCCTAGCATAGAATACCAAATACCTGAGCTGACCAGCTTATTTCATTCATTTTCGAGACACCCAAATGTGACCAACCAGTGTGTCGACCAGTTTTTTTCATGGGCTTTCTAAAGCATTCCATGGCAACTTGAAGTCAGTTCTGCATATAATTGTATATGCACATTCCTCAATATTTCAGTATTAACGTTAGTGCTTTAAACATATTTCCCAATTCACCACACAAAACATTTTAGAAGAGAAACATTCAAAAATAGAGATTTGATAAAATAAATAACTTTTCTGCATTATCAAACACTTCTTGGGTGAAATTCGTTTTTTGTTTGTTTTGCTGTTTTCTAAATTGTGAGCTCAAGACAAAAACAACTATTCCATAGGCACCAGCATGTTAGCTCCACTGTCATAGCACGATCTTCTCATATGCAAATATCAAGACTGCGCATTGAGCAGTTACTGCGCATTGAGTGTTACTGTGAAGATAGTTTTGATCTCTAGACCATAAGAAAGGGTCTCAGGGTCCACACACCTCACTTGGAGAACACTGTGCTGATGGGACATTTTAAGCCAAAATTATCTTTTGCAGCCAGCTCCAATTAAGACCGACACTGCTCTGAGGCTTATAAACACATGAACTAATGTCACTGTAAACACAAGTTACCTCATGACTAGTCAGCAAAGTTATTAAAAAAAATGAAATAAAATGTCAGCATGTAATGGTTACCTGAAGTTCAATTTCAATAAGCTATATAATTTTTTCTTTATGCTATACTGTAAATTTTGTTTTTAAAATATGAATAGACAATCAATTTACGTTAATGAGTCCATCCTTCTTATGAAATTCAACATATCTTTTGTTATAAAATTTGTAAAAGCCCCTCCAATAAAATGAGTTTAAAAATTAATTAATTAAACATATCTAAAAGTAAACTTACCTAAAATGTATGGCAGATAACATGTTCATGCTGCTAAAGGGGCAATAAATTAAACAATTCTAAAACTCTTGTGACATGAAAATGAGGGTCCATTTTAGATATGTAAGATAACAAAAAACCTCATAAAACCAAAACTTAGTATACTTACTGTGAAAGGACTTGATTTTGTTCCATTTCATCTTCAGATTGCTAGGAAGAGAAACAGCAGTTTTTTTCTGATAAGTATCAATTCAAAGGAAAGTTAAAAATTTAACATTTAAGAACAGTCTTGTGTTATTTTTTCATAGTTTCTTTCTTTTAAACAATTTGTGGAACTTGAGTGAAGAAAGAAAGAGCAAGATCCTCAGCATGATGGAATGACACATTGTCTGCAACTATATATGGTCCCATCCCCCCCACCCCCAAAAAAAACAAACAGGAAAAAACTTGGCTGGGCAGAGCTATAGTAGTAGACACTTTCCAGCTAGGTGAGCACTGAGCAACTTGCTCTGAGTTAGTGCACCCAGCGGCATCACCTGGGAAGGTTCTCTCTGGTCATGGTGAATTTTCCCATGAAAGCAGTTCGCTTGAACCTCGTTAGCATTCAGCTGTGAAATTTTGTTTCCTGCTCAGGAAAAATGCTGCAGAAACTGCTGTGATGTTGAACACAGTCTATGGGAAAAACTCAAGTGTATGAGTGGTTTTCTCATTTCAAAAAAGGTGAAATGTTGATTGATGTCAAACCTCATTCTGGATGTCCATCAACTTCCCCAACAGATGAAAATGTCGACTCACAGTGCATTTGGAATTCTTCCACTAGGTCAGACTGTTAATCAAGCTTTCTATTTAGAGGTTCTGAAAAGATTGCGTAACAGTATGAGACCAAAAAGGCATACTTTGTGGCAGATGGAGGACTAGTTTTGCAACCATGACAGTGTACTTGCTCACACAGTCATGCCAGTGTGCAAGTTTTAAGCAAAAAACAGCATGGTTCTCTTGCCGGCTCCCCTGACTTTAATCCATGTGACTTCTTTTTGTTTCAGCGAATGAAGAGGGACATAAAAAGGACAGTGATTTGACGACTTAGAAGAGGTGCAGAAAAAAATCAGGAATGTGACATTCAAATAGATGAATATGAAAAATGTTTCCAAAAATGGAATTGCATATTTGACAAATGTATTAAGTGTAATACAGAATATTTTGAAGGTAATAAGGTTGTTTTGCAAAAAAAATTTGAATACATTATTTTGGAAAAAAAATCCCTTTTTTGATACTGCCTCATAGACTCAAAGCAAAGAGTGTAAGGATGGCTGAGAGGAGATGCTTTGAACCAAAAAAATTGCATCCTTAACACTTTGTTACCTGTTAGCTTCTCTAATAAAGCCCCACAGTCATGAACACTATTTTGAGTTCTGTGTAGCTGCTGTAACAAATCATCGAACCCAGCAGAAAAGTGTGATGTGAGTGGGACAGTTAGTGTCAGAATAAAGGCAGGCTGGAGGGTGCATGCATGCCTGACCTCTGCCTCATAGGAATCATTCTGGGGCAGACTGTGGCTGGATTCTCCTCCTTTGCTAAGCTTGAGGTCAGATGTGGCCCTGTGCCATTTCCTCATATCCCATTGTACATATGTACAACATTTGTTCATCTGTTGATGGGCATTTAAGTTGCCTTTATCTTTGGGTTATTGTGCATAGTGCTGCAATGAATGTATGAGTAAAAATCTTGGTCTAAGCCCTGCATTTGATCTTGTGGGTATGTGCCCAGGAGTAAAACTGCCAGGTGATGTGGTAGTTCTAGTTTTAGGGTTGTTGTTGTTGTTGTTGTTGTTTTTGAGAAACCACCACAGTGATTTCCATTATGACAGTACCATTTTTATATCCTGAACAAAATGGATAAAGGTTCTCATTTCTTCATATCCTTGGCAACATTTCAATTTTATTTTGTTTGCCTTAGCCATTCTAAAACCAAACCCATTCTCAATTTCAACATAGTGACCCTACAGAAGAATCTCCACAGGATTTCCATGGATGTAAATTTTTACATAAGTAAACTGCCACATCTTTCTCTCACACAGAGGGACTGGTGGATCAGAACTACCAACTTTCTGGTTAACCAGTGTACCATCAGATCATCCAAAAAGGTAGTGAAATGGTGTCCCTTTACAGTTTTGTTATGGTATCTGTTATGGTACACATCTTCTCAGGGGTTTAGTGACCACTTAAATGGTCTCTTTAGTGAAATGTCTATTCAGATCTTTTGTAGATTTTATGATTGGATCTCTTGTCTATTTCTTGTTAAATTAGTATCCTTTTAAATATAGGTGTATTAGGCTGGGTTGACTATATAAACAAATCCAGAGACACTCATATATGTCATGCTGCCAAATGCAATGATGTAGGCTAGAGGAATATCTCAGGTTGGTTGGTCAAAGTTGGATCCAATGGCAGTAAAAGAATCCCTGAAATGTCACAGAACTCTCCTTATTTCCTTCCTGGGTCCCTCTTTCAATTTATACAGTTTCTTTGTCGTTCTCTTCATTTTCATCTTGGGTTTTAGGCAAATGCTGCAAAGATTTAGATTTTTCAGGAGGTCCTATATCTTTATTTTATCTTTTACTGTTTGTGCTTTTGTTATTAAATTAGGTCATCTACTGTTAAAAGTCAGAACTGACAGCATTGCCTTTGTATTTTTTCCTAAGGATTTGATGATTTTAGCTTGCATATTCAGGTCCTTAATTCATTTTGGTTTTGTGTTTGGTATGAGGCATGGATTCTATTTCATTTTTCTGTTGTTGAAGTTTTGATCAGGAATGCATTAAATCTATAGATTGCTTTGGATAGTATTGGCATCTTAATATATTACATCTTCCAAATGATAACATGAAAGATGTTTTCAGTTATTTATCTATAGAAGTTTTCAAAGATTATATCCTTATTCTTTAATCTCCTCTAATTTTTATTACATAAATTCTCATGCCCCTAGCTAAATTTATTCCTAGCTATTTCATTTTCCTAGATGTTATTGTATGTGGAATTGCACCCCTAGTTTCCCTTCCAGATTTCTCATTACTGGTATATAGAAAATGAACTGATTTTTGTTTGATGATATTGTACATTGCAACTTTATAGACTTCTCTATCTGCTCCATAAATTTTCTTGTGTACTCTTTTGGTCGGCACAAATATTTTAGATTGACCGTATTTATTATTTGGAAAGCATTTATTAAAGTTCCTTAGATTTTTCTCATAATATGTATCTTTCAGCATATCATTACATTATAAATTGCTTCCTATTGAAGTTTTGGTGAAATAACTCACTTGTATAGTAAATGGATTTTGAGATAAAGAAATTTTCTTTGTATTTGTATCAAAATTGAAGAGCTCTAGTAGTCATATGGCAGTTACATGTTGGGCTGTGATTTACAAGGTCGGCAGTTCAAGACAACAATCTCCTCAGGAGAAAGATAGGGTTTCCTACTTCCATAAATGACTACAGGGTCGAAAACTCACAGGGGCAGTTCTACCTTGTCCTAGACAGTTGCTGAGTCCACATCAACTTGATGGCAGTGAGTGTTAGTTTTGTATCAAAATCAGAAAATTGCTTCTGTAACTGTGAGCTGAGGTCAGAAAACACTGCTATTTCATGTGAGAATGAAGATGTAGCTTCATGCTTTACCTTTAATAATGTGGGAACCATATAAAGAAGCTTGACATTATCTAGGATCCAAAAAACATAAATTGTCAATGTAAATACAACTCATGAGATTGTTACTAGTTGATGTTCAGTTGATTGTGAGTTCTGGCAACCCCATATGTTACAGAGGAGAACTAGTCATATAATTTTCTTGGCTGTAACCTTAATGGAAGATTTCCAGCTCTTTTTTCCATGGTTTTACTGGGGTTCAAACCACCAAGCTTTAGATTAGCAATCAAGTGCAAACCATTGTGCCACCTAACCACAGTATAAGTTTTGGATGTAGTCATTGCTTTGCCTTGTATTTTTGACTGGATTTCTTAAAACACATTATAAAGTACGCAGCAAAAGCCTAATGTCCAAAGGTATCCCATATTTAATAGTAAGTTAAGGAGAGTTTTCATTCAGTCTCAATGCCAAACTTCAAAAAAAATAAAAGTAAAACTTCATCATTGCTAAGCTTCTGGATGTAAGTCAAGATATTGTCAATTTCTGACCATAAATCCACTAACTGATGTCATATAATCCACAACAGCAAATAAAGTTCAACACCAACAATAGTGGTTCAGTAACATGATAGATTCAAATATTTTCTGCAAAGTGCCTTCTGGGGAAAACTAAAATGAATAGTCATAGTCTTTGATATGTTTTCACACAAGATGTACATTTGACTGACTAAGACTTTTCTGCCACATATAAATTTTTAACAGATTAACTGGTGCACATCTTTGCAAATTCAACTTCAGATTGTGCTAAATTAATGATTTCTCAGCTTCTTTGAAAAGACTCTCCCCTATAGCTCTTCTACCCAGGCTATTCAGAGAGACTACTTCATTAGCAGCAGTCATTGGCTCATCAAAGTAAATGAGCACTATTGGCAACATCTGTGGGCTCATTAATAACCCCGAAAAATCCCTTGAAACGATTGGCTTTGTTTTCTAATACACTACTGATGTGGCTCTCAATACTGTCAACTGCTCTGTTCAACTGCTCTGTTCTGTTCTCACAGAAGAGTTATAATCAAACACAAGGTAATTAACTCACTATTGATCAATGGTTTTTCTTGCTTGGCTAACAACATCTAATTCAGCTAAGACTCATTTTTTTTCTTTTTTTTTTTTTGGGGGGGGGCATCACTGCCCTCAGGTGGTGGGAGTAGGAGGCCCAGCCTTTGCTCCTGGGAGCCGGACTCATTTTTATTTTCATTTTTAAATTTTTATTACAAAATTCTGCTGCAATGAGACAGTCCACTTTAAAATTTCTGTTTTTTCTGACAGCTGCTTTCCAGTGACTTAGAAATATGGTGGTGAGTGCACAGTTTGAAAATGTCTAAATATATTCTAATTTTTCATCACAGATCTACTGTCAGGAATAGCATCCCTGGTGGCACCATGGCAAAGTGTTCCACTATGAAGCCAAAGGTCGGCTGTCTGAACCTGACGGCGGCTCTGTGAGTGGAAAAACCTGCTGAGCTGCACCTGTAGCTACACAATTTCAACTATGATGATATTGATGATATCAGTGTTCATATTGTCAACTTGATAAAAGTATAAAGGGATGGAGTCTAGCCTGTGAAATCAGGTCACAGCCTGATGATGTCTCCTTGGGGCCGTGGCCTCATGAAGATTCTGGAACTTTCTCCCTGCAGGCAGGACACTCTCTTTCTCTGGTTGACCTTCCTGTTGAAGACCCACACATAGCCACACTAATGGTAACCAGGGCACTAGAGATGTGTCTACTGCTATTAGATCCACAGGGCTTTCCCCTCACAGGCCAGTGATCTTCCTGCATTCAACATCTCATTGCATGTACTACATGAGCCTCAAAAGGGATTCCGGGGCTAATATCGGACGTATGGCTACTATCAAACTTATGAACCTGATCTGGACTGGGCTGGGCTGCTCTATTGATGCATAACTACTTCTTGATAAAAAGTTCTCTTACACAGAGTCTCTGGATTTGTTTCTCTAGGCTATCCGGATGAATAGTCTCTAGTAAGCCCTGTGGAGCAGATAACTCAGAATCAACTAGACAGCATCTACAGCTCACAGAGTCACTACATAAGACACATAACAAGATAGCCCACACTTCACTGGTCCGTAAGTTATGACATTCAAAATCTACTTTTCTCTTTTCTTGACATGATCAAGAGTACTTAATAATCTTAACATGATTATTATGTAGTGGTAATAAAAGTTAATGCAATGTAATACTGTACACACATGGCATTTAAAATGCTGTAGTGACATGGGGCTGAGCCCCGGTGGTGTAAGTGGTTGAGTGCAGGACTGCAGCCTGCGGGCTTGGTGGTTCGAATCCAGCGGTGGCTCTCAGGAGCAGCAATGGGTAGCACCCACGACCACCAGAGGGCAGTGATGCCCTTCCAAAAACAAAACAAAGCAAAAAATGCTGTAGTGACAGTGTCACAGTCTTTTTCACAACTATCTAACTCTTGTGCATGAGAACAGCATAAACAACAGTACCTAAAAAATATGACTGTGTTCCAAAACAGTTTTATTTATGAGCAATTAAATTTGTGTATTATATAATTTCACAAGTTACAAAATATTATTCATCTTTTGAGTTTTTTTTCAACCATTTAAGTTTATTTACAGCCATAGCATTAGAGTGTTAAATGCCAGGCTGATTCTGCCTAGTTCTCAAGTCACACAAGAAGAACTGAAATAGTTTTGTCCTTTTCAAAAAAGATGAAATGCACAGTGATAAAATGCTTCCATTTTGAGATTCCACAACACACTGGCTTTTATTTAAAAGAATCTTTACCTTAAATATCTTGTCAGCATCAAAGATCTCTAGCAAGATTTTTGAGGGGATCTTCTATGTTATTTTTTCTTCTCTGTTATTTTTTTGATCAACAATATAACTTTCTGAAAACAAAGCCATAGCCTGACCTTCCAAACATTTTGAGTACTAATACAACTATAACCATAACAACAATGAAACATGAATAAAGCACTGTGGGAGTGCTTTTCTCCAATTAGTATTGAGTATTAGTTATTGATAATATATCTTTAAATACCTGATGATCTTACATTGGGATGGATATGTATCTTAAGTGCGCGCGCGCGTGTGTGTGTGTGTGTGTGTGTGTGTGTGTGTGTGTCCCCCAAGCAGGCTTTACAAGACCCAGACATCCACAAGTGTGAAGAAATTTCAGGGAAAACTCCCAAGCCAGATCTTTTCCATGATCTCTTATGTATATGCAAGTTGAATAATGAACAAATAAGACAGAAGAAAAACTGATGCTATAGAAATATAATGTTGGTGAAGAGCACTGAAGATACCACACACTGACAAAAGAATGAACACATCAGTTTTAAAAGAAATATAACTAATGCTGAGCCCCGGTGGTGTAAGTGGTTGAGTACGGGACTGCGGCCTGCGGGCTTGGCGGTTCAAATCCAGCAGCGGCTCTCAGGAGCAGCGCTGGGTAGCGCCCATGACCACCAGAGGGCAGTGATGCCCCCCCCCAAAGAAATATAACTAATGTTCTTTAAAATAAAAAATGGTGAAACTTCTCACTTTGTCATCAGTGAAAAACAATTGTTAGGAAAGGAAATTATATTTAGTAAGGCAGAGGCACAAAAAAGCAATGTGAGCACATCCCTGAGGTGATGTCCAGCTACTATGGCAGTGGCCAAACCCATCCAGAGATACACACGGCAGCCAACTAATAAGAGTGGGAAAGAAAGTAAAAAGAAAGACATGGATAGAGGGGAAGCAGTGAACTAATCCACCCAAGGGAGGAGTATTGTTTATATCTCCACAGGAGAGGGAGAGAGAGACCAGGTTTCAACCAATACACCGAGATATGAATACAACATACCAGCATGTAACAGGGAACCGGTAGAGAGGTCTATAGGGCCAGCCCTACTTCCAACTATATGGACACCCCACCCCCACCTCAGAAGAATTCATTTCAGAGGACAACACTGGGACTACGGTTTGGGGAGAAGATTACATCTTAGCGATTAGAGGACATGGGAGAAATTAAAAGTGATGGAGAGGGAGGGGAGGATATTTTGGCCCACAAAAGCCCAAAGATGAGACTCCTGCTCCAAGCAGGCAATGCACAGAGAAGACCATAGGGCCAGCCCCACCACAAGGCATGACTCCCTCACAAAGCCATTGCACTGTGGGGAACAGTGCTGGAGACACAGTGTGGTAATTGTGGCCCATTGTGCTAGGGTGAAACACTAAATGCATGCAACAGAGCAGGAAAGTGAGCAAAGTGATGAAATCCCCGGGGAATATAAAAAATAGACTTTGGAGACACAGTGTGGTATCCCATCAGACTCAACCAGAAAACACTCATAAATGCCAACAAACAGACCTTGAACTATTTATAGACCTTTCCATTTTTGTCAGTGGCTTTCTTTTTGTTGCGGGTGGTAGGGTTTTTTGTTGTTTTGTTGGTCTTCAGTTCCTTTGTTGTTTTATTTGACTTTGCTGGGGTTTTGCACTTATTCATGTATCTGCATGTCTAAATAATCTGGAGATGAAAAGAATGGGATCAATGGTTCCCGGGAATATGGGAAAAGGGGAGGTGGGAGAAAGGAAGAGGGGAGGGCCCTAACCAACAAATGCATAGTTCTATTCCCCTCTCGTTAAATATATATTTACATTAAGTACAAGCTATATTTAGGCCTCTGTAAATGTCCTTTGCCTCCAGGTTCTTTTCTGTTTCCTTTTACTTTTCCCTTGTCCCACCATCATGTTCAGCCTTCATTCAAGTTAGTAATTCATCACTTCTACACTGCCCTTGATTAAGTCCCATTAGGCATCCTATGCTCGTCTCTCCATTGATTTTAGTTCATTTGTTGTTCCCTTGTCACTGGATGTCAATATGTTAAGAATTAAGGGTGCAGATGGACATTGGGCTTTGACTCAAGTACTCCCTCAATGCAAGAACATTTTATTCTAATAATCGGCATTCTGTGATGCTCACCTTCCCAACATGATCGCTGAAGACAAAGTGGGTGCATAAGCAAATGTGATGAAGAAAGCTGATGGTGCACGGCTATGAAAAGATATAGCATCTGGGGTCTTAAATGCTTAAAGATAAATGAGCAACCATCTAGCTGAGAAACAACAAAGTCCACATGGAAGAAGCACACCAGTCCGTGTGATCATGAGGTGTTGATGGGATCAGGTATCAGGTATCTTAAGACCCAGAACAAAATCATACTCAAGCTGAAAGGGTCCGAAAGGTCATAAAGTGGAGACCCAATGCCAATCTGTAGACGATTGTACATTCCCCTATAGATGGGTTACAGGAAAGAAATGAGCTGCTCAGGGTGCAGTATGGCACCAATGAAACACAACTTTTCTCAAGTTCTTTGGTGCTTCCTACCCACCACTATCATGACCTTAATTTTACTTTATAAATCGGATTAGACCAGAACATGCACACTGCTACAGACTAGGGGAAGGTGTGGGGAGAAAGGGGCATCAATCAAAAGGATCAACCCATAACATCCTCTCACAAGGAGGAACAATGGAAAAGTGTATGAGGGGCAACAGAGGATGATGCTAAGATATGAAAATAGTAGTATATAACTTATCAAGGGTTTCTGAGGGAAGGTGGAAGGAGGGGGAAAGTGGAAAGTTGATATCAGGGGCTCAAGTGGGAAAAGAATGCTTTGAAGATAACGATGGCAGCATGTGTACAGATGTGCTTGACACAGTGGATGAATGTATGGATTGTAATAAGAGATGTAAGAGCTCCCAGTAAAAGTACTTAATAAAACAAAAGCAAAAAAAATGTGAGAAAACCTCATGTGAAAAACCTAAAGTTGGGGCTGAGCCCTGGTGGTGTAGTCATTGTGCACGGGACTGCGGCCCACTGGGATGGAGGTTCAATTATAGCAGTGGCTCCACAGGAGCAAAGGCTGGGCCTCCTACTCCCACCACCAGAGGGCAGTGATGTCCCCAAAAACAAACAAACAAAAGAAAAACATAATGTGACTGTCATAATAGCTATGAGAAAAAGACTCAAACATACCAGTAATCATGAAGATGGTACAGGAGCAGGCTGAACAAAGGATGAAAACTTTGTTCAGTTATATATAAAGTCAGCATAAGTCAAAGTTGAGTCAACAACCAAAACAAGTACATATAGTACTCATGTACTTAACTAGAGATTTCTGAGTCTCTACAAACTAAATAATTCAAACATCTACAATGCCCATTTTATTTATCTTACTTTTCTTATTGTAGATTAATTATTCACTATCTTCAATGACACTGATTCTATAATAATTGAGATACTCTCTATATAAATGTAAAAGAGACCAAATAAGAAGTAACCTCTTAAAGACTGGCATTTTATCTTCCATAAAATGGTAGAAATACAATCCAAGAGTTATGCCTGTGTGTCTGTCCAGTCCCAATAGGGCTTTGGAGTCCAGATTGGGACAAAAGGGGAAGGTAGAGCTAGCAGGCTTAGCAGATTGTACTTTCCAAAGGTTTAAGGCCTTGGCTGCTGTTCAGATTCTCAAGAATCCAACACTGGGGATTCTGGTGTCACTACTCTGGTGTCGATTTGAGGATTAAGAGTGTAGGGGTATAATCTAGCCTGTCAATCTGGAGAGAGTCAATGAGACCTCTGTGTGGGCATGGCCTCCTGAGAATTCTGGGAAATGTGGTCATTTCTTCTTGGAAGCAGAGACACTATCTCTCCGTTCACTTTCTTGGAGGCTTTCTACTGACAAGGCTGAATCCCTGTGAGACGTTCTTGAGGAGAGACTCATGAAACTACCCTCGTGCTCTGAGCAGGACAAGCCACATGGATGCAACCAGACCTCTGAAGCCAGGGAAGCCACAGAGAGACCCCTGCCAGGGCTGAGACGCTTCTACCAACACTGACTTTGCACGCACTGGTCTGTGATCTTCCTGCATTCACCATCGTTGCGTGCGTTTTTTGAGTCTGGAGAGGACCTTATAGATTGCTATCAGACATATGTGTGAATATCGAAGATAATATCGAAGACTTATGACCTTGGAATGAACTGGGTTGGAATGTGTTCTTAATGTAAGTTGTTCTTGTATATAAATCTCTTTCTCATATACATATGCATGTTTATGAATTTACTTCTGCAGTCTACCCAGACTAACACAATGGGTAAGTCTCCAGGAGCCTCTGTTTTGACATTCCAAAGTAGGATGGTGTGGCAATTAGATAATTTTATGTCAACTTGAAGATATAAGGAAGTGTATGGGGTAGAATCCGACCTATCAACCAAATCACAGCCTGATGATGTCTCCTTGGGGGTGTGTTCTTATCATTACTGTTGGGAAAACTGGGAGCTTCCTTCTCTCTCTGCCCGTTCACCTTCCTGCTTTCTGGGACTCCACTGCCAACCCTGAGGGCTGTCAGTAACAATAACATAAATTATCAAGGGTTCTTGAGGGAGGGGGCAGTGGGGAGGGAGGGAAGGGTAAAAATGAGGAGCTGATGCCAAGGGTTTAAATAGAAAGCAAATATTTTGAGAATAATGAGGGCAACAAATGTACAAATGTGCTTGACATAAAATGGATGGATGTATGGATTGTGATGAGTTGTATGAGCCCCCAATAAAATGATTTTTTTAAAAAAATCAAATCGTCCCCCTTAACTTAACTTCACTCTCACCTCCCCTAAAACAACTTCAGATGGTACCCATATACTCTCTCAGAATTGCATAGGTGGCCCTAAATTTTTGTAAAAAGAAAATAGCCATCCAAAAGACCGATTAAAAGAAAAACCTTGCTGAAGACAAGTTATTCCTTAGTGGATAACATAGCCTGCTGGGATTCCACTTACAGCGAGGTAAAGTTTTAGTCCTTTTCAAAGAACCCACCAGGGAAGACTGAGTAAGATCATGTAAAATTAGTAACTAAGTTGCCTGATTAATGGGGAAAAGGCATGGTCTTGTCCAAAGTCAAACTCCATTTTGACTTTTAGCATAGGTTCCACTTCAAAACCAGTTTTCTTTCCCACAGTGTTTTGTCAAGACCAGTAGATGAGTCACTTGTAGAAAACATGAGAGCACCTTCCGAAAAATTAAGCAAGAGGCCAGGACGTGAAATCGTTTAGTGAAGGACTGCTTTTAGGAAAAGCATGTCCGTAAGTAACCAGACCTGTCGGAACACAAACAACCTTAGGAGAGCATGTGACTCGTCTGCTCCTGGACACAAGCACAACTTGGGATAAAAAAGAAACACCAAGCTGCCATGGAGTCAGTCCCCCTCATGGCGACCCTCAAGAGGACATGTGAAGCCGTCATCTGGACGGGGGCAAAGAGCTCCATCTTTCTCTTGAGGAGCGGCTGGTGGGCTTACATTGTCCGCCTGCGCTTAGCAGCCCAACCCCTAGCCCAGAAGGCCACTAGGGTTCCGTGAGTTAGAATAGACTCAATGGCAATGGGAGATTTTTGTTTGTTTTGGTTTATCCTAGTTTTACAAATTGCCCACACTTAACAGTGGTTAAATAGCTAGCTAACATTAAGCCTTTGCAAGATACATTCATTAACTGCTCAAGTCCTTTAAAGCATCCTGGTGAATCATCAGAAATTATACAGGAGATTTTTAGAAAATAGAGATCTCGATGTGAACGTGGGAGTCCATAATTTTTTTTTTAAAACTATCCAAATTTGTGTGATACTAACTGTTTCTAAGACTGTTGGTTAACCAGTTAGCAAAAACTTCAGAAAAAGCTGAAAAAATGAATTAGTTCTCATTTCATGGTTATTGAAGCAAATGAAAGTCTTTTTCTTAACTCAAACACTGTCAAACTGATTTTTGAACAAACTATTAATAACTAAATATAGACACCTCAGCTTCAAAGGAAAACAGTATTTAGTGTTGACTCTTTCTCTGATATCTTCCTGGGTGCAATAGTAAATATAGTCTCATAACCATACTTTGGATCCGTTATCGGCCATCTTTTCTGCTACTAAAATGAGCATTTGTCCCCTTCCACTCCTTTTTGTTAAGTATCTCTGATTAGTTTATTTAGTTGTGTCAAGGTACTAACTGAATTCACCTTTTTTCTTTCCCCAGAACAAATATATCAAACAACAATTAAACAAAAATATCTCAGGACATATATGCATATACACACACTACATACAGGACAAAAGAACCTCTTCAGTGACATAGATCTCAAATTATGATACATAGTTTGTATCTTCTTCACAAATTTAAAATGATTTCTGACATACAAGGTAAATTAAAATCTTAACTATTATATCCTACTTTTTTTGCTTCTCTTATCTATATGCATCCTTTACTAATACACAGGAAACATAGAAGACATGAGAGGGGGAAAAAAGTAACATTAAACACCCTCTCCCCCACAAAATAACTGGTTCTCATCAAAGTTGGAGCAAAAACATAGAATGACTGGTTAAGCAAAGAGAAAATGTGGAATAAGAGAAGATCCAAGTAAATAATAGAAAAATAGAATTATTGTTAGTACGTTACTGTTCTTAGAGCTGGCATTTCCAATCCTTAGTTGGTATTCATTCAATCAATATGCCACACACCTGTAAGACTGTAGCCCCGTTAAGAGCACGCATCATCTGAATTTTATTCATTTTCTTTTGTAGAGTCTCTCTGAGTTTAAAACCAAGTTCAATCTCAGGAGAAGGCATGCCTAGAATAAAATATATTCACAAATCACTTACAGCAGCTTTATTGTTTTGCTTTGACAATGAACCAAAGATTTTATTGACATTGAAAAATAACATTATAAATTATCTTGCAAATCATAATCTCTTAATTGTCACCTTATGTTTGAAGGTTTCTGAATTGTTAGAAGAAAATGCATTTACTACATTTAATAAAATAATACTTTATATTTTTCCAGGAAAAATGGAAACTTAAGCTCCATTCTCTTTATCTTTTTTTTAAATTTTTTAGGTCAATTATAAAAATACATCATGCTAGCATATAACCAAAGAAACCATGGCTTACCTTATCCTTCCCCTATTTACAAATTCATAAAAAATCCACAGAAATTTCTATTTAAAAATAATGACTATGAAAATAGGAAGTCTATCATCCATAGATCAGAAGACTGAGTTACATTTTTTTTAATCAGTGGTTAAGTGCAGAAATCTAGTCAGAAACAAAATGTCTCACAGTTCAAAGATGCTAATTCTAAAGCAGAACAAATGAAGTCTCATACTTCACTGTGCTTGCTGCATATACCAATGAAGCTCAGGAAAAAATTGGTGATATCTTCTCTACCAGATACAGAAACATGGTAAAGGCTAAGGATAATAAAGAATGTAGGGACAACACAGGAGTATCACACAGATCAATGAAACAAAAAAGGCAAACAGATTTTTAAATAAATCTCATTCTATCGCATGTAACAATAATGGCATTCTAAACTGCTGCAAAAGATGGATAACTCAATAAATAATACTGCAGCAACTGGTTAATCATTTAAAAATAAAAGCTAGAGTTCTTCTATTTCCATGTACCAAAATATAAGCATAATGAGAATTTTATAAAATATTTATGATCTTGAGGTAGTTAAAATATTTCTAAATTTGAAAGATCAAGAAGCTCTAAAAGCAAAAACAGATAGATTTGATTATATAAGTCCTTCAAATTTCTACAATGTAAAATATATCCTGAATAAAATTTTTGAATAACCAGCAAATAAGGTAAAAGTACTTCTTATTACCTTTATTATAAAATGATCTTATATTAAGATAAATATATATGCAATTCACATGTACAAAATAACTATGAATGGACAATATTAAAATGCCTAACCCTGGGATTTTCTAAAGCAAAGTAAAACAGATCTTTTTCACTCACCAATTCAACAAATGCAATTTGCTCTCTATTAGGTCTAAGGGAGAAAAGTTATCTTTTGGGTAGAGGAAGGGGGCACTCAAGTGAAAATCTGATGTGTGCAAACCCTTTAAAAGCAAATCTACACAGATCAGCTTTGGGTCTCTATTAAAGAACTCCCTCAACGCAAGAACACATTGTTCTAACAACCTGGCATTCTGTGATGCTCCCCTTACCAATACAATCACTGAAGTCAAAACAGATATGTATGCAAATGTGGTGAAGAAAGCTGATGGTGCCCAGCAATTAGAAGATATGTGATCAAAAGATATTGCATATAAGGTCTTAAAGACTTCAAGATAAACAAACGGCTTGAAGAAACAACAAAGCCCACATAAAAGAAGCACACCAGCCTGTATGATCACGAGGTTTCGAAGGGATCAGGTATCAGGCATAAAGGAACAAAAAGTCATATCATTGTGAATGAGGGGGCGTGCAGATTGTGGACCCAAAGTCCATCTGTAGGCAACTGGACATTTTCTTACAGAAGGGTGACGGGGACGAGATTAGTCAGTCAAGGTGAATATATCAATGATAAAACATACAAGTTTCCTCTAGTTCCTAAATGCTTCCTCCTTTCATCATCTCCCCCCACTATCATGATCCCAATTCTACCTTACAAATCCAGCTAGACCAGAGGATGTACACTGGTACAGAAAGGAACTGGAAACACAGGGAATCCAGGACAGATGATCCCTTCAGGATCAGTGGTGAGAGTGGTGATACCGGGAGGGGGAAGGGAAGGTAGGGTAGAAAGGGACAACCAATTAAAAGGATCTACATATGACCTCTTCTCTGGAGGATGGACAACAGAAAAGTGGGTGAAGGGGAACATCAGACAGTATAAGATATGACAAAATAATAATAATTTATAAATTATCAAGGGTACATGAGGGATGGGGGAGCGGGGAGAGAGGGGGAAAAAGAGCTGATATCAAAGGCTCAAGTAGAAAGCAAATTTTTTTGAGAATGATGATGGCAACAAATGTACAAATGTGCTTGACACAGTGGATGGATGTATGGATTGTGATAACAGTTGTAAGAGTGCCCAATAAAATTATTAAAAATAACAAAAACAACAAAAAGAATATCTATGTCTGGGGTCTTAAAGGTTTGAAGATAAACACATGGCCATCAAGCAGGGAAGCAACAAAGCCCACATGGAAAAAGCATACCAGTCTGTGTGATCAAGAGGTGTCGATGGGATCAGGTACTAGCCATTAGAAGATCCAAAACAAATATATTGATGAAAACGATGGAGGTCAGAGTGGAGAACCAAAGTACATCTGTAGGCAATCGGTCACAGAAGGATCCTCACAGAAGGATCACGGCAAGGGATGAGTCAGCCCGGGTGCCACATAGCACCCAGGAAACAGGCAACATTCCTCTAGATCTTAAATGCTCCCCCCTCCCCCCCACTATCATGATCCCAGTTCCACCTTACAAATCCAGGAAGACAGGAGCATGTACACTGGTACAGATAAGAGCTCTCGACACACAGAATCCAGAACAGACAAACCTCCCAGGGACAGTAATGGGAGTACTGATACCATGAGGATAGGGAAGAAGGTGGAGGGAGAAATGGGTAATCAACTACAATGATGGACGGATTGACCCCACAGAAAATGGGCAAAGGGAAAGCAGACGGTGGAAGATATGAAAATAATAGTAATCTATAATTTACCACAGGTCCACGAGGGTGGAAGGAGGGTGGGGGAGGGGGGAAGGAGCTACTATCAAGGGCTTGGGCAGAAAGAAAATGTTGCTGTGCTCTCTGCACCAGTTCGTGTCACCATTATGGTGTTCTCTGAGGCGGTGGACTGTGGGAGCTCCCTGCCGGAGCTCCCAGCTTTGGCCTCATGTGTTGCACTCTGGAGACTCCGTCACATAGGTTACAATACCAGATGGGCCAAAATCATTCTCCCAAGAGTCATCGGGAAGAGTGACAGTCTGGACAGCCTCTGTAGCAGTTACAGTGTCCTGTGGTGCCAATGGCAGTGCTTTAACAGATGAGAACCCTAAGCAACACACCCCACTGGAGGAACATGGTACAGTGCCTGAAGTCTGTGGCCATCTATCCCAGAGAACAGGCATCCTCATCACTCCACCGCCTCTTTGTGAGACTGTGTGGGGAAAGGAGTGCAGCCTATAAGGTTGCAAATTAAACCGCCTGAACTTGGTTGCTGGTGAATATGCCAAGACCTGTTTATAAGTAGCCCAAGCCTGCAAGACTGATGCAATTGACCTGTGGGCCTTGATGCAAAAGGACAATCAGGATATCTCATCCTACTTATCCGATGGACTACATTTATTCCCAAAGGGAAACGCATTTTTCTTTTCATAACTTTGCCCTTTGTTGGAGAAAATCTCTCCCCTGCCCTTCCTTACTGGAGAGATGTTGCAGAAGCAAAACCTAAACTCAGTCTTCTGGGAGATGGGAACCATTAGTCAGTCACAAAACTGCAAGTTAGGACGTCATTCACAGGATGTGGAGCTGCTGGTGCACAAACAGTCCAAGATGACTGAGTGAAAAATACTTCTCCCTCATGACTCTGTATTTGCCACCAATATTAATAAAAGCACTAAGGACCTTTTTTCAGAGAAACTTAAAAAAAAGAAGAAAATGTTTTGAAAATGATGATGGTGGGCTGAGCCCCAGTGGCGTAGTGGTTGTGTGCGGACCACAAGGTTGGTGGTTCAAATCCAGCAGCAGCTCTCCAGGAGCAAGGCTGACTCTCCTACTCCCACCAGGGGGCAGTGATGCCCCCCCCACACAAAAGAAAATGGTGATGGCAACATGTACAAATGTGTTTGATGCAATCGACATATGGATTGTTATAAAAGCTGTTAAGAGCTCCCAATAAAATGATATATTAATAAAAAGTAAGCAAATCTACATGTAGTTCTTCTAAAGAAATAATCAGAAAAGTCAGAAAAAGTGCAAGTATTAGGGTTTTAATATTAATATACCATTAAATAAGAAATACCATAAAATATAATCAGTTAATCAGATAGGTATATTAATACAATGGAATCATATGTAATCATTTTTAAAACAAAATTTGATGAATCTAGACCAGGCAAGAAATATATGTAGCATGATATCAATTATTTTAAAAGTATATTTACACTGGTATAAAAATATATAGAAAGCTATACAAAACTAAACATTGACATCCTTAGAAGTGAAACCATAGGGGAGTGAAATCTTTTAACTTTTATAGTGCAATACTTTGTATACTAAAAAATAGTTTTACTTAATAATTAGAAAAATTACTATAAAGGTATATAAAGATTGAAAAGAGTTGCTCTGTTTTGTTTGTTAATTTTGGTTTGATTATTAGAACAGGCCTCTAGCTCCTTCCCAATATTCCTTACAACATTGTAAGCACACAATATTGTCCCTTGCAATGACATGCAGGGTAAACAGTTCCAAGGTGAATCACAAACTTGCCATTGGAGTATCAAGTGAAATGCTATATAGTGAAAGGAATAAATAAAAATTATACGTTAATGAAATCAAACTTGGGAAATTGAAGGAATTATTTATGAAAACTATTACATCTTACCTTTGCATATTTCATTGATATCAGGATAAGGTTTGGACTCAGCTCTAAGAGTTACGTCTTCACCAAAGAACAACCTTTCAAATACAAAAAAGAAAAAAAAGGCATAGATTATTTAAGGATGTTAAAAAAAAAAACTTCTATTGCAACCATCATTTTTTAATTATACTTTGCCATGGATTGAATTGCATCCCCCCAAATGGTCACCTTGACTGGACCATGACCATCTGGATTGAAGTTGTGTAATGATGTAATGTGGCAGGCAGGTACTTATCTCTCATGACATGATTAGATGTGATAAATCAATCAGCAGTAAGGATCTGATGGAATGTAAAAGAAGTTTCCCTAGAATGTTTCCCTTTTACTTTAGAGGAGATACAGAGAAAGGCAGAGATCAGAAGAACCTATCACCATCAAGAAAGAAGAACCTGAGTGAATGAAAGGTGTCCTTGGACCTGAAGCCTCTGCCTAAAAAACCCCTAGAATGGGGGAAGAGGCCACCACATGGAAATACCCAAGGAGCCCTGGGCCTAAAGATGCTGAAAGTGGATGATGGCCTTTCCCCAATGCTGAGAGAAAACCCATTCCCTAGAACCACATGCTGAATTTGGACATCTAGCCTCCTAAACTGCCCTTAAATGGTTTGTGATTCATAGGATGCTACTAGGCAAGCTTAACCATCAAATTTCCTATTAAAAAACCCAAACAAAACAAAACAAACTTTTGAAAGTCCAAGACGACAACAGTACTTTACTAATGTGTGTTAGTCTGGGTTGACTAGAGAAACAAATCCAGAGACACTCGTATATGTGTAAGCGAATTTTATATCCAAGAGTACTTATAATATTAAGAAAACATCCCAGTCCAGTTCAGATCCTGTCCCTAGGTTCAATATTAGCCCACAGGTCCCATCCAACCAACATCTTTTTCTATTGACTCATGTAGCACACGCAATGATGCTGAAAGCAGGAGATCACAGGTCAGTGGGTGAAAAGAAAAGCTTTGTGGAAGCATCTCAGCCCTGCTGTGACTCTCCATGAGGCTCCTCCAGCTCCAAGGCTCTAGTTGCCATAAGAATCGCCTCATGTGGCTTACAAATGAGGTCATCAAGCTGCAACCTGATTGGCAGACTACTCTCCATACCCTTCACACTCAACATCCTCAAGGTGACAAGAGATAATGTAACTACCACATAAGGTATGCTTATAGGATTTGTTATTCAAGTCTTATATTTATTTTTGTTGTTTTACTTCTTATGGAAAATGTCCAAACACAGTTTGTCATACTACTTGGTGGCTTGCTTGTGGCTGTAAGGATGGAAGATAAGACACCAGTGTTTAGGGAAAAAAATTTTTTTTAATGCAGGGTCGTCCAGAGTGACCAAGGTTCAGTGGTATTTCCAGACTAAGAAAACCTGGAGAGTATGAACAGTGTGTCCACTTCTGATGGATGAGCCACTGAAAGTCTTGTTAATAGCAATGGGACACTGCCAGATATAATGCCAGGAAAAGGCTTCTGAGGTTGAAAGGTATTCAGACTATGCCTCGGAAGGAGCTGCTGTGTCAAAGCAGAGCTGACCTGAAGACAAGGAGGAGGAAAGCTCTCAGGGCCTTCATTTGCTGACGGGGCACAACTCAGAATGACAGAAAAACCTTCAAACTTTCATCTGCACATACAATGTACAAAGCATAAATGTAGGAAAGCTAGAGGATAACAATGAAATGCAATGCACAAAAATAAATATCCCTAGGCACCAGTGAGCTGAAATGATATGATATGGACTATTTTTAGAGGTACAATCAAATACTTTAATATGCTAGGAATGACGAATTCAAGAGAAAGATCATTTCGAGACCTAGCTTGAAGTATGATACTGTTTGTGACAGTAATCTCTACAACTACAAGGAAGTCCAGTTAACATAACTACTATTCAGATAAGGACACAAAACACTACGGTAATGTAGAAGTTAAAGAATTTCACCAGTTTCCTCATTCTGAAATTGACCAAACATGTAATCATGATATAGTGAGATTATTGGCAACTGGAATGCAAAAGTTGGAAACAAGGAGGAATGATCAGTAGTTAGAAAATATGGTCTTGGTGACAAAAATTAAGCTGGGATAGCATGATAGAACTTTGTAGAACCAACAACTCCTTCATTACAAATTACCTTTTTCAACAAAAATGATGATGATACACCTGGGATACATGGGAATCAAATTGACTACATCCATGGGAAAGGATGATGAAGTTCCATTATCATGAGCCAAAACAAAGCCAGGTGCAGACTCTCAACTGTTGCCTTGTAAGTTTAAGGTAAAAAGCACTGCACTGCTAGCCATACAGTAAGCAGCTCAAAATCACCAGTCACTCCAAGAGAGAAAAAAAAAGGTTTTCTTTCTCATAAATATTCAAAGCCTCCATCAGACTGGACCAGAAAACACTGGAAAAACATTTGATGGTACCCCATCAGACTCAACTGAAAAACACTCAAAAAGTTCAACAAACAGACCAGGAACTATTTATTGACTTTTCTTTGTTGGTTTGTTGTTGTTGTTGTTGTTGTTTTCTTCTGTTGTTTGCTTTACTTTGTCTTGTTTTTGTGCTTATTATTGTCTCTGCATGTCTCTCTAAATAAGTTAGGCAGAATAAACAATCCAGAGGAGAAAATAACCGAGGAACATAAGAGAGGAGGAGTCAGGGAAAAGGAATGGGGAGGGGTGGGGTGCGCCAACAAACCCAGGGACAAGGGGACACGGGATCTAAAATCGATGGTGAGGAGTGTGTAGGATGCCTAGTGGGGCTTGATCCAGGGCAAAGTAGCTGAGAGGAATAACTGAAACTGGAATGAAGACTGAAGATGTTAGTGGGACAAGAGGAACATAAAAGGAAATAGAGGAAAGAGGAAGAAAAGGACATTTATAGAGATCTAAATGTAGGCATATACATATGCAAATATATTTATATGTAATAATAGGGAAGTAGATCTATGTATATATATTTATATGTTAAGTATCAACGGAACGGACAGATATTAGGTAAGAACTCCCTCAATGCAAGAACACTTTGTTCTATTAAACTGGCATTTTGTGATGTTCACCTTCCGGATAAGATCACTGAAGACAAAATGGGTGCAGAAATGCAAATATGGTGAAGAAAGCTGATCGTGCCTGGCTATCAAAAGGTATCGCATATGGGGTCTTAAAGACTTGAAGTTGATAAGCAATAAAACCCACATGTAAGAAGCACAACAGCCTGGGTGATCATGAGGTACCCATGGGATCAGGTTTCAGGCATCAAAGACCCAGAACAAAAAAATTTATCTATGTGAATGAAGAGGAGGATGGAGTGGAGTCCTAAAGCCCATCTGCAGACAATAGGACATCCCCTAGGGTCACAAGGAAGAGATGAGCCAGTCAGGAAGCAGTGTAGCACCAATGAAACATACAACTTTCCTCTAGTTCTTTAATGCTTCCTCCCACCACCTCTTGCCCCCCACTATCATGATCCCAATTCTACCTTACAAATCCGGCCAGACCAGAGCATGTACACTGGTACAGATAAGAACTTGCAACACAGGGAATCCAGAACAGACAAACATCTCAGGACCAATAATGACAACAGGGATACCAGGAGGGGAAGGGGGAGGTGAGAGAGAAAGAGAGAACCAATCACCATAATCTACATATAACTCTCTCCCAGTGGGATGAACAATAGAAAAGAGTGTGAAGGGAGACATCTGTCAGAGTAAGACATGAAAAAAAATAATAATTTATAAATTATCAGGGGTTCAAAAGGAAGGAAAAATGGGGGAGGGAGGAAAAAAGAACAAATACCAAGAGTTCAAGTAGAAAGAAAATGTTTTGAAAATGATGATGGTAACATATGTACAAATGTGCTTGACACATGGATGCATGGAGAGATTGTGATACAAGCTGTAAGAGCCCCAATAAAATGATTTAATAAAACAAAAAAAAGAGGTTTGCATTGGGAAAAAGAACCAAATGGATTTTTATTTTCATTTAAAAATTATTTCATACTTAATAAATTTATAGATAAGTAAAACAAATCTATAATTCAACAGATTAAAACATAAATGATTGGCCGCCTCAGACATCCAGAGAGGCAGGCAATTCTCTTCTGCCCTATAGGGGCTCCGTGATACCGTCAATTCTGACTCCGAGCAACAGCTGTGTACAGCAGAACAAACTGTCTCCCAGTCCCTTACCACTCTGCCAGTTGTTCCGCCGTTTGAGCTCATCACTGCAACCGCCTTGTCAAGCCACCTAGCTGAGGGTCTTCCTCTTTTTCACTGCACTTCTACTTCGCCAGGCACGATGCCCTTCTCTGGGGACTGGTCTCTCTTGACAATTTCCTCAAAGTACACAAGAAGTCTCGCCATCCTTGCTTTTAAGGGTCATTCTGGTTGTGTTTTTTCCCAAGGCAAGATTATTTGCTCTTTTGGCAGTCCATGGTAATTTTTATCTTCTTTGCCAGCACTATAATTCAACTACATGAATTCTTGAGTCTTCCTTATTCGATGTCTGACTTTCACATGCATAAGAGGTAGATGAAAATACCACGGAATTGGTGCAGGCACACTTTAGTCCTCAAAGCAACATCCTTGCTTTGCAACACTTTAAAGAGGTTTTATGTGGCGGTTTTACCCCCTGGAATGTGCCATTTGAGCTCCTGCCTGCTACTTCCATAAGCATTGACTGTGAGTGCAAGAAAAACAAAATTCTTCACAACTTCAATCTTTTCTCCCTTTACCATGTTGTCACCTAGTTGGTCTAGTTGTGAGGATTTTACTTGTCTTTACATTGAATTGTAATCCAAACTGAAGGCTGTAATCCTTGATCTTCATCAACAAATGTACGATCTCAAGAACATATTTGACTCTAATGATTGAAGACTTGAACAATTTGGAATAACATTCAAAAGATCACACAAGAAGAAAATAGAGTCACTTAAAAAACAAAACAAAAATACTAAAGTGGATGTCAGAAGAAACTCTAACATGTAGAGTAGCTAAAGAAATGGAAGAAATGATAAAGTAAAAGAGCTGAACAGGTAATTTCCAGTGATGCCACCGAAAAAAAAAAAAAAAAGAACAGGTCATTTCAAAGCGCACTTGAGAATGCCAATTAATAAATGGAAAGACTGAAGTTGTTAAGAGTTTCACTTTACTTGGACCCATTGTCAGTGCTCCTGGAAGCAGCAGGTGAGATATCAAGCAACATACTGCAGTAGGCAAATCTGCTCCAAAAGACCTCTTGAAAGTGCTGAAGAGCAATGATGCCACTTTGAAGACCAATGTGCACCTGTCCCAAGCCATGGTAGCTTTCAATTACCTATATGCCTATGAAAGTGAGGCAATGAACAAGGAAGACGGCAGGAAGTCAATCATCCCAGAAACCTAACAAATAGGTTTTTTTCTGGCCCAAGGCCAAGGGAGCTCAGTTCTGATCCTCTCACAACCCTACCTCTCCATAGTAGAAATACCAATGTGAGAACAGCTCTACAGAGCAGTCTGTAGCAGCAGTCAATAGTGAACGAGCAAACTCTTCACGCCAGCTGGGGGGGCACCAACCCCACTCTACAATAAACAAATCCCCCATCCCAGGGATAGAGCTGTGCAAGGCCCATCTCCCAGCACCTGAAAGCATGGCCATTGGGGAGCTTTTTATATCCTCCTTTGTTTGCAGACAGCACTCACTTGACCCATTAGCAATGTATTAGCATAAAAATATAAGTAGAATGCTAAGAATCAGGAATGGAAGCTCACAGACCAAAGATATTTAGGCAATCCCTGGTTTAAAAGCATATCATCTGGATTCCAGATAGTCTATAAACCGGACATATCCTTCAGTGGGTGGTGCTCCAGGAAGGATGTCTACCCAGTGAAACTGCACTGTGGGATTTATGCAGCAAAGACAAGGAGTTTGTACATGAGACAAACTATAAACCCCAGGACCATGAAGGTGCTCCTGGCTGAGGGATTGCATAGATTAAGCAGTCCGCCAGCTGTCCCACAATACCAGCCCCTGGTCAGTACCCCAAAACACTTAGATAAGTAACCTGCCCTCTCAGCAGGCTATTGCTTCACCCCTCCCTCCCAGGCCACCTAGATAGGTGGTAGTTTTACACCCCTCCCCACTTGGATACCTTCATCATCTGAAAAGAGAAAAATAACCCCCTGTATCCTCCTACCTGATCCACTAAAGGTCTATTCCTTTAAGACAGTGGTTCTCAACCTGCGGGTCACTACCTCTTTCGGGGATCGAATGACCCTTTCACAGGGGTCACCTGATTCTTAACAAAAGCAAAATTACAGTTATGAAGTAGCAACAAAAATAATTTTATGGTTGGGGGATCACCCCAACATGAGGAAGTGTACTAAAGGGTCACAGCATTAGGAAGGTTAAGAACTACTGCTTTACAATAATTAACCTAAATCACAAGAAACAGGACTCTCAGCCCTATCAGTTACCCAAATTATTCCCCTAGCCTTAATCTCAACCCTACCCTGACATTCTAAAAGAGCACAATCACTGATGGAGGATATGGGGAGGAACAGAGTTTGATGGGGATGGGAAATGGGGAGAAATCAATGAATACAGGAGGGGGGAGGAAGCACTAGAACTAGATATGATGATGTGCATACAACTTTTAAAAAGTGACTTAACTACAGAAGTGTAAGATATGTAAATTTTATATCAACAAAATTAAAAAAGAAGAAAACAAAGTATGACCAATGGTTCACATGGATAAAAAAGAGTTTTTGCTTAAGAGACATTTAGTTTATGTTGATGGTGGTGGAATAATTTGGAAAAAGAAATCAATAAGGATTGATATCAAAAAAGGATACCAACATGAAGAATATAATAAATAGCACTGAATGGTACATGTATAAGTTGTTTGATTGGAGGATGTTTTGTGGTATATACTTTTGCCACAATTAAAATAAATAATTACAATAACAATGAGTACATGGAAGAAGAAAATATCCTAATGTGGATTGTGCAGTGGGGTGGAAGGGTGGTAAAGGGGAGTTCAAAGAGTTCAAGAAGAAAGGAAATGTTTGGAAACTGTGATAGCAATTGTATAATATTGTTTGATGTGATTGAACTATGGAATGTATTAGCTCCCAATAAAAGGGTTTTGAAATAATAATAATTTTAAATTGTTTTAAATGATTGTGGCAATGGACTGTACAACTCTTTTGAATATAACTGAACTACTGAATTGTATGACATATAGATGAAATGCCAATAAAACTGTTCTAAAAAAAGAAAGAAAATCCCATGACTTGAGTCTGGTGCACTTTAAAGTGTTACCTTTGTTCTTTTACAGTTTATAAGATCTTGTGCAGCAGATCTGTACATTGAAATACATACATCATTTGATTTCTTTTTTGGGGGGGAGCATCACTGCCCTCTGGTGGTCATGGAAGCTACCCAGTGCTGCTCCTGAGAGCGGCCACTGGATTTGAACTGCCAAGTCCACGGGCCACAGTCCCGCACTCAACCACTTACACCACCGGGGCTCAGCCCATCATTTGATTTCTTAACTGCTGCTTTCAGGAGTATAGATTATGGATCCAACTAAAGGAAAATCCTTAATACCTTCAGTCTTTTCATTTATCATGACATTGTTTACTGATCTAGTTGGGAAGATTTTTTTCTTCTTTACCTTGAGGTGTAATGTACTCTAAAGTCTTTGATCTTCATCTGTAAGTGCCTCAAGTCCTCTTCCCTTTTAGCAAACAAGAGTGTGTGACTTGCATATTACAAGTTGTTAATGAGTCCTCCTCCAATCATGATGCCAAATATTTCTTCAGATAGTCCAAGTTCTCATATTATCTGTTCAGCATACACATTGAATAAGTATGATGAAAGGATACAACCCTAACACAACCCTTTCCTGATTTCAAACCATGAAGTAGCCCTTTTTAAATGGCTGTTTATGTATAGGTTCCATATGAATACAATTAGATGTTCTATAATTATCATTCTTTGAATTGTTAATACAGAGCTTGTTATGGCCCACATAGTTGAATGCCTTTGCAGTCAATAAAATAGAAGCAACTGTATTTCTGGTATTCTCAGCGATAACCCATATGACTTCACCAACGATATCCCTTGTTCCGTGTGCTCTTCTGAATCTGAACTGAATTTCTAGAAGTTCTTTGTTGGTGTACTGCTGCCATTTCTTAACTTTATTCAGCAAAATTGTACTTGTATGATAGTAATAGTATGTTTCATAATGTGCTCAACCTGTTTGGTCATCTTTCTTTGGAAAAGGTACAAATCTCTTCTAGTGGTTGGCTAGGTAGCAGTCTTCCAAATTTCTTGGCAGAGAGTAAGCATCTCCAGCATTACAAAGTTTTGTTGAGATGTTTTAATTGGTATTCTGTCAATTCCTGGAATCTTGCACTGACTTCGGGGCAGTTTGTACTTTTTCCTTCGATACCATTGGTTCTTAATCATATACTACCTACTGAAATGGATGAACATCCACCCATTGTTTTGGGGACAGTGACATATTCCTTCCCTCTTCTTCTGATGCTTCCTGTATCATTCAATATTTGCCTATACAATACTTCAGATTTGCCATGGGAGGATTGAATTTTTTCTGCAGTTCTTTCAGCTTTAAAAACTGTTCTTTCTTTTTGGTTTACTAATTCCCGGTCTTTGCACAATTCATTCTAATATTTTACTTTTGTCTTCTTCAGTTGTCCTTCAAACTCTCTTTCCAGCTCTTCATTTCTGGAGATGCTCTAGCTTCTTACATCCAAGAACAAATTTCAGGGTATCTTGTGATATCTGTTTTGCCTTTTATGTCTTTCCTATCTTTTAAATCAAACAGATTAAATTCTAATCAAGCATTAAGCAAATCTGCTGCAATAGACTTAAGAATATGAAAAGAAAGTATGTCACTTGGAAGCGTAAGGTATGCCTGACCCCAGTCTTGATATTTTTCAATCACCTGATATGCATGTGAACAAACAAATCTGTCTTGGGAGAAGTACAGCCAGAATGTTCCTTAGAAATGAGGACAGCATTCTCTTGTATGTACACGGAGTCACTTTGAATAGAAACCAGAAAGGCCAAATATAAGAGAAATCCAAAACACTATGGTGTATGTGTATGTGCAAGTAAAACTATCCTTTTCACAAAATTTTTGTACATCTTTATAAAGTTTTAGAAGCTACATCTTTCATCCAACATTGTCTACACATTTCTAATGTCATAAAAATTCTTCCTCAAGCCATTAAATACTGATAATAATGCACTTCATATAATCCTTAGTTAATTTAATTATCAGAATTCTAAAACATACAGCTAATTTAAAAATTTTTATAATTGCAAATACCTCTGGTAAATTTCATTAAACATAGTCTTCTGTCATTTTTTTTACTGTTTCCTAAAAAAGAAAATTAAGTGAGTTCTACAAAAAAGGACTTATTCATTTAGTCAGCAATGAACTGAAGATAATACTGATTTCCTGTTTATGATTTTTTAATTACTTAGGTATACAAAAACAGTATATGATTGGCCTGATAAACAGCCTGAATTTGCATGTAGTTATGCAAAGAAAATGAAGAAGAAAAGCAAGCAAAACCCCCACTGGCATTCAGCCCCAGTCCTGCGTGGGCTCTGAATTGCCATGCCATCAAGACTCAGAGAAGTTAATTTTGAAATTTGGACTATGAGGTATGAAAGTATGGCATTTCCATGGCATTGCAAAAGAGTACTTTGAAAAGAATCAGAAGGGGCCTGAGCCCTGGTGACTGAGCCCTGATGGCATAGTGGTTGTGCACGGGGCTGCAGCCCACTGGGTTGGAGGTTCAAATCCAGCAGCAGCTCTCCAGGAGCAAGGCTAGGCCTCCTACTCCCACCACCAGAGGGCAGTGATACCCCCCACCAAAAATTAAAATAAAATAAAAGAATCAGAATAGGCTGAGTCCCGGTGGCGTAGTGGTTGTTTGCGGGACTGCGGTCCACTGTAATGGAGATTCAATTCCAGCTCCACAGGAGCAAAGGCTGGGCCTCTAACTCCCACCACCAGAGGGCAGTGATGTCCCAAAAAAACAAAAAAAAATTTCAAGAATCAGAATAAAAAATGACTGGCAACTCAAGATAGACTTAGCCACACACAGACCACAAAAAGTTTATTTAAGCCTATGAGGGGGTCCCCTTCCCCCAAAAAAATCCAGAATTGTGCTGGGAGGAGAGGAGATTTTGTAATACACATCATTCCTGCTAGGGAAGCATTGGGGAGCATCAAGTAACCTGCTCTGAGTTAGTGCACCTAGTGGCATTGCCTGGGAAGGTTCTCTCTGGTCACAGTGAATATTTTAGTGAAAGTAGTTTTGCTTGAATCTCTGTGTGTGTGTGTGTGTGTGTCTTTCTTTCCTAAAAAAGAAAATTAAGTGAGTTCTACAAAAAAGGACTTATTCATTTAGTCAGCAATGAACTGAAGATAATACTGATTTCCTGTTTATGATTTTTTAATTACTTAGGTATACAAAAGCAGTACATGATTGGCCTGCTAAAGAGCTTTACCCAGGATGTACTTATTCCAAAGCTGAGAACCTGTGCATAATAAACAGCTTGAATTTGCATGTAGTTATGCAAAGAAAATGAAGAAATGTGTGAGGGGGGGGGGGAGTGCTGGTTTAACAGAACAGTGAAATTTTGTTTCCTGCTTGAAAAAAAATGATGCTGAGCCCTGGTGGCGTAGTGGTTGTGCGCAGGACTGCGGCCCACTGGGACGGAGGTTCAATTCCAGCAGTGGGGCTGGGCCTCCTACTCCCACCTCCGGAGAGCAGTGATGCCAAAAAAAAAAAAATGATGCAGAAACTTGTGATGTTGAACACAGCTTACAAGGATAGTGCTATAGCAAAGACTCAAGTGTATGAGTGGTTTTCTCATTTCAAAAAAGGTGAAGTATTGATGGATGACAAACCTTGTTCTGGATGTCTGTCAATTTCCCAAACTGATGGAAATGTCAACTTGAGGTGAACTTGGAGTTCATTCCCCTAGGTCAGCCTGTCATCAAACTTTTTATTTAGAGGTTCTGAAAATATAGCATAACTGTGTGACAAAAAGGCCTGATTTGTGTCACATGGGGGATGGGGTTTGCTCCTACAACAGTGCACCTGCTCACACAACCATTTCAGTGCTCCAGTTTTGGGCAAAAAACAGCATGCTGCTTTTGCCCCACGTACCTGACCTGACTCTGTGCAACTTCTTTTTGTTTCTGCGGATGAAGAGGGGCATGAAATGATAGCAATTTGATGACTTAGAAGAGGTGAATAAAAAAAACAAGGAAGGTTCTGTCAGCCATTGAAACAGGTGAGTTTCAAAAATGTTTCCAAGAATGGGATCTCAGTTTCCAAGAATGGGATCTCAGATTTGAGAAATGTATTAAATGTAATGGAGAGTACTTTGATGGTGATAAGGTTGTTTTGTAAAAATATTTAAATACATAGCTTTGAAAAAAAGTTCTGGGTTTTTTTTGGGGGGAGTACCCCTCATAGAGTTAATATACCTCCAGGAGTCCTGTTGGTGTAGTGGTTACCCATTGGGTTCTAGCCTCAAGACCAATAGTTTAAAACCACCAGCTACTCCTTGGGAGAGAGGGGAGGCATTCGACTTCTGTAAAGAGTTATAGTCTCACATGAACAGACAGTTCAACAAAAATGACAAATAAATGGCGAACAAACACATAAAAAAACTGCTTATGGTCATGAGCCATCCAGCAGATACATATTGAAGCCACAATAAGTGACTTCCTTATTCCCCAATTTAAAACAAACAAAAAGTAACTAATTCTGGAGAAGCTGGCACTCCAGAATGGCACTCACAAATACTGTTGGTCAAGTTGTAAATGCATACCATCACTAGGGAAAACAATATGACAATACCTAAAACAAGTGGCCATGGATATTTCTTAAGAGTAAATCATAAACCCCAAAGAATTAAGAGACATAATAGGAGTGGATGTATGCTTTCCCACGTTTACTGCAGCACAGTTCACAATAGCAAGAAACTGAAGCAGTCCAAATGTCCATCAGCAGAATGGATAAAGAAACTCTGGTACATACACACAGTGGAATGCATCCCTAAAAAAAAAAAAGTGATGTAAGCATGAAACAACACATGATATGGAAGGCCCTGGAAACCATTATGCCTTTATTCTTTATTCTTCTGTTGGTAGATAGAGAGGAGCAATCTCACATTGGAAAGGGACACTCAACAATAATTATAGAGAACTCAAGTGGGAAAAAAAAATAAACGCTGGTACTAGGTTCCTGGCTAGGAGTTCTGGTGGTGCAGTGGCTACGCATGGTTGGAAGTTCAAAACCATCATAAGTTGTACAGGAGAAGACAGGGCTTTCTACTTCCTTAGAGTTATAATCTCAGAAATCCACAAGGGGTCCTTATGAGTCAGCACTGCCTCCATGGCAGTGAGCTTGGTTTGGATTGGCTGTGCTCCTGGCTAGACACTTTAGAATTGGTTAACAACCAGCCCTCAATGAACCATGCCATGGACTATGTACTGTGATGACCTTAGGTTCTGCCTCATGCACATGCACACACATGCATGCACGCACACTCAGGAGGACTTGGCATGGAAACCCCACAGAATGAACTGAGCCCTAGCTCTAAATTACCTGTAGCTCTTAGACTTAAGGCTGAAATTCCTTAATGAGAAGAAACAAACGATGGCCCCCCTAACACTGTGGAATTGATGGCCATTGGGCTTTAGCTAGGATGCCTGGCTTAGCAAGCATCCAATGAAAGAGGACCAAGAACCACCATACATTTACTATCTTTACACGTTCTTTGCTTTAATATGACATGAATTAATCTGATAGGCAAGGATTTACCCTTGTAAGGAATGCTACTGGAAATTTTTCCTCAGCACCGGCAACCATACTCAATGTAAACAGACCGCAATCATTTAAGAATTCAACATGTAAAAAACAACAACTCATGGATTGCATTTCAAAGCTAGAGTATAATCAATAATCTCCTTTTATCAACAGGATCTTAAATTCTATGCCATTGGATAAATTATAGATGTTATCAACAGAATTGCCTTATACCCCAGGGGGATGATTGATAGTGTTTTTGCCATAAAAATGTTAATAAGACTGCTGAAGTAATCCAGAATCAGACAAGCTAATGGATTTTGAGGTCCTACTTAACTCTAGCTCCAATCCAAGAACAGCACTTAGTGCTTATGCACTCAATACACACTTGGATGAAGTGATCACTGAAGACAAGAGTGCTACAGAAAAGTGGGAAGAAAAAAGCAGATTGGGCCTGGCTATCAATTGAAATAGTGGCTAGGGTCTTAAAGGCTTATATTCAAACAAACAGTCATCTAACCAAGACGTCAACTATTATATTTTTTGGAACATAAGAAGCACCCAGTTTTTAGAGCAGAAAAACAAGAAAAAAATATTCTGAACCAAATAGTAACAGTATACTAAAATATTTATTAAAACAAAGTAAAATATGGTAATATTTTACCACATACATCAGTATTGTAATTGAACTCAACCTGCTTGGTATTACTATGAAAGGGCACCAACCCACCTGACAGGCAGGGCTTTGCATGGCAGAGACTCTATGTCTCTCTCCTACCATGACCGGCTCTCTGCCTGCCTGTCAGGGCACTGTATTGCATCACATAGTCCTGGCCGGGATATTACTTGGTACTGTACCTGGCTACCTCCTGTCTCCATGTTCTCATCCTGTCTGTGTCCTACACACACAGGGGAGGCATGCACTGTGTCAATCATGTGACCTGGCTGACATTGAGACTCCAGGAGGTGGGACTCCCCCCCTCCCCCAACACACAGTAATCCATAGCAAGCAAACAGCAGTGAACAGTAAGTGGGAGCATGGGATCATAATTAAATGTTCTGGGGTACCCTACCTTCGGACCATTAGATGCACTCTCTTCCCCCCCCCCACTTTTTGGGGGGCAGGAATATGTTTTATGGTTTGACAAATACAGAGAGTCCACACAGATGATACAAAACAGTCTGGGTGATCCAAATATAACAACTAACAAAATCCAACCAAGAAGCAGGGAAAGGTACCAGAGCTTAAACTAGGAACACACAATTTGTAGAAGGTCATGGAGGGCAGTGGGAGCCCCAAATCCATCTGCAGAGTACCTATTCGGGGCCTCGAGCAAATCCCCTAGGGCCACAATCAAAAGATAGGATCACCCTTGCAATCAGCCAGAGATTATTGTAAACTTGATGTAACTACTATGATACCTGGCCAGGTGACCTTCCCCTTGACGAATTCTGAATTTGCTCTAGGTTTAAATATTTCTCACTTGTTACTTAGCAGAAGTTTTCTCTCTGGCTTCTTTTAATATTATCTTTTCTTTCCCAGTTTTGTCTTTTATTGTTGCTGACACGTTTCCCAGTTTATGAAGCACAGGAGGGGCAATGTATAGAGATAACTGATGGAAGAGCTTATAGGGGTGACAGGGAAGAGCTAAGAGGAAATGGGGAGCAATGAATGAATGTGGGAGGGAGGAGTACACTAGAACTGATTGTGACGCTGTATGTACAATTCTTTTTAAAAGAGTTAACTATAGAAGTGTATACTATGTGAATGTTATATCATTAGAATTATTGAACAAAAAAGGAGTTTCGGTCTCAGAAACTCACAGGGGCAGTTCTACCCTGTTGTACAGCGTCTCAACCTCTACCAGTTTGCTCTCGAGGGCCAATGTTCCCTTAGCAGCCAGACATCCCTATTCCATCCATATCAATGGTCCCTCTATGCCAGAGGACGTGAACAAAATACCTGGGGCAAACACACAAATACACACACACACACACACACACACACACACACTTCCTTCCCTTTGATCTTCGAAAGGAGTCCTGGTAAGCCAAACACTTGAAGGACTTCTATGATATCTGCATTAGTAACTAGACAAATACATAGAGCTCAAATAAATAGAGAGTCCTAAAAAAAACCCCACACAAATAGAGTCCATTGAATTTCAACAAAAGCTCAAGGACCATTCAATGAAGAGGCATTTTTCCAACAAATGGCGCCACTTCAACCAGGCATTCATAGACAAAAAGATGAGCCTTAACCTATAGTTTATACCATATACTACATTAACATATCATAAAACCAAATGAAACTCATTGCTGTAGAATTATTCCAACATGCAGGGCACAGTGCAGTATCTACAGCCACATCTGCTGGTGCTGGAAGGTAAGCTCACAAAACCATCCCAGTTTGACGCTCTGGTAGAAAGATGAGGTATCTACTCCTGTAAAGACTTACAGCCTGGGAAACCCTAGAGCGGGTCACTAAGCTAGGTACAAGACTTGGGCGGTGTGTTGGAGGGCCTGTATCCATTTAGTTTCCTTGGTCTGGACTGCCTGTCTTCCCAGGGCTACTCTCTGATCCATCTTCAGTTCATCCAAGCAAACTCTGAACACCATTTACACTGAGTTAAATCCCTGTGGGTTCCTACACAGAGGGGTAGAGAAAAAGAGGAAGGCTCTCAACCAGCGGGTTTGACAGGATGGCTGCGACATAGGCTCAGGCATAGGAACCATGGTGAGCACGATGCAGGGTGGGGCAGTATTTCATCCGGTTGTGCACCGGGCCGGTCACCAGGAGTCGGAAATGACTTGATGGGACCTAACAACAACGGGATTTCTACATCACCCAAAGCATACTCCTGAGATTCCCCCACATTCTTTTGAAACCACCTCGTGGGTACCTTTCCCTGGCCTGCAACTTCCTCAACTTGCCCATTTTGACCTGGCACCTCGCACAGCAAACGTGTTCAGTAAGGGCCTTGATGAACTTAACCACCACATTTGGGTGACAAAACCATCCGTTTCTGGTTTGGTAGGTACCAGGTGTTCAACCGTGAGGCCGGCGCTCAGGGCTGGCAGTGTTTCTTTCTGTTGTGCACTGGGGCGCTAGGCCCAGGACAGAATCGATGGCGCACACAGCCCTCTGCTCGGCAGCTCCTTGGCCTGGGTGAGCGACCAGGTTCTGGGAGCAAATTGCACTTGAGTATTTTACACCTTCTTTCTTTGCCTGTATCCCAGCTTAGAGGGAAAGGTTCTTGAGGGGGGTGATGAGAGCATCCTTGCAAGACGTTAAGCCACCTTGCAAGACGATTACGATTGAGCCACCTTACAGAAAGTAGCATAAGAAACGCCACTTTTTTTTCTTTTTAAAAATCGTCTTAAAAAGACGCGCTTCAAGCGCACCAGCCCTACCTTAGAGGGGGAAAAAAAGATGAGGCGGTCTGCTCCCCGTCAGATTTACAGCTTTGGACGCCTACGCAGTGATCTACTGGGCTCACTGCACGTCCGCATCGACTGCGTGGTCGCCGGGCTTGGTTTTCAGCTCGCGCCCAGCCGCCGGCCTCAGTTTCCCTCCCGCCCTCAAGCTCACGTCGACTTCTCTACTTAGACCTGGGGCGCCCTCAGAGAGCCACTCCCCAGCCAAAGGCCGGCCGTGAGCTCCGGCCTTCACGGCGGTCACCTTCTCCAGGGCAGCTCCTCCTCGTCCAGGTCGCTCTCGGACACCGAGCCTTCCACCACCGTCTCATCGCTGTCCCCGTCTGAGTCCTGCGCGCCTCCCTCCATCTTCGCTGTGCGCCCTCGCAGACTCTTTTCCCTCTGCTTCTCTGTTCCCCTTCGCCGGGAGGAAGAGGAGGAGGAGGAGGAGGAGGAGGAGGAGACGCTCCGCGGAGCAGGTTGGAGGGGGGGGGTGAGCGAGTACTGACAGGACCACACTTAAGAAAATGCGCCGCGGCTCGAGCGCAGCGCGCTGACGCGGCGGCGGGGTCGGCCGGGTCGGGGTTCTGCCAGGCGGCCGGAAGGGGGCAGCCGCGCGCCACGCGCCGGAACCGCGCGCAGACAGCGGCCCCGCCCCCGCCGCCCGTGGCCGGAAGTCCTCGGCGGGCGCCCGCCAGTTGCCGGGATGGAGGTCGCGGGGCGCCTCGGAGCCGGCTCTTGCGCTGGCTCTCCGAGAGCTCGCGCGCGCCTTCCCTGAGCCGAGGGAGGAGGGAGGCTGCGGCTCCAGCCCCGAGAAGGCACCTACCTACCTGTGACCCAGAAAGACCGCCCGCGAGGGTGTCCCGAGCCCCGTCGCCTGAGAGACGCTAGCCGGAGCCCCGTGCATGGGACACCCCCGCCCCTCAAGAGGGCAGAGGGAGAGGCGACTAGCACATGCCGAATGTGTCAGCCATCTGGTGCTTTAAAGTTTAAACATTCAACTTAACATTGCCAGATTTCAACCTTGGTAAAGCGGGACACCATGGACGGGGTGCGGGGAGGGGGGAACCGTATCATCCCTTCCCGCTCTCCCGCCCTTTCCCAGCTTGTTGCGCATTCTTTCCAAAAATTGGGACTTTTTAAAAACTCCACCGGACGAGGGGCAAGTTGTTAAAAAGCAGGACTGTCCCGCCAAAAGCAGGGTGTCTGGTCACTGTCAACCCGAAAAGTGCTCTGCAGTGCACGGAGTGCTTCTTGGCGTGTTAGCCCCTTTGACTCGTTCTCTTCCGTTCCTTAGCGGCAGTGTTCCTGGCTCTGTTTGAATGCGATGCCTCACGCTTTCAGCAGCTCTTTCCGCCGAAGCGGGCACGTTCCTTCCTTGTCTCTTCTTAGTCTGGAAGCTGGCCTGCTGGCAGGCGAGCCCACTGGCGTTTGAAATGCCAGTGGCATAGCTGCTCGCGTCACAGCAACACAGTAAGACAAACTGTCAGACGTGGTGATACTGTTTTGATAACCCTCCCTAAATGTCCCCTGAAATAGTCCGTTTATTAGAGGCCAAATGGAAAGTTTAGGACCCGAGAGCGCTGCTTCGCCTAGCAAATGTTTTAGATGAATTTTCTGACCTTTCCCCGGCACGTCGCTGGTTAGGCACCCCCCCGTCTGTTCTCCCGCCTTAGTGGCCCTCTGCACAATGGAATGAAATATGGCTGGGTCCGGAGCCATCCTTGTGTCCAACCCTCTGGGGTGACGTTCTGACCAACACTCTACTGAACATCATGTCGTATTTCGGGGATTGGTCCCAACTAATGCATTTTCGAAGTACTTAAAATGAAACCTTACTATCCTTGCATCTAAGGAGTAATTTGACTACACTTCTTTCAAGGCAGATTTGTTCCGTCTTTTGGCAGTTCATGGTACTTTTAATATTCTTTGTCAGCACCATCGTTTAAATACAATTCTCAGACCTTCCTTATTTATTGCCTGACTTCCACATGGATACATGGCAATTAAAAAATACCGTGGCTTGGGTCAGGCGCACATTAGTCCTCTAATTGACATCTTTGCTCTTTAACACTAAAGAGGTCTTTGTGCAAAATATTTGGCCGATATCATTTGGTTTCTTGACTCCAATTTCCATAAGCTTTGAATGTGGATCCAAGTAAGATGAAAACCTTAACAATGGCTTTTGTGTTTCATGTTTACCATGGTGTCATTTATTGGTTCAAATATAAGGTTTGGGTTTTTTTAATGTAGAAGTGTATGATCTATACTGAAGGTTGTGGTCTTTGATCGTCATCAGCAAGTGCTTCAAGTCCTCTTCCAATTTCAACAAGCAAGCTTGTGCCTTCTGCATATCACAGATTGTTAATGAGGCTCTAATCATGGATGCCATGTTCTTGGCTTCTCAAATTTTTTGCTCAACGTACAGATGGAATAAGCTTGGTGAAAGGATACAATTCTGATACACACTTGTCCTGCGTTTCACCCATGCAATTTCACCTTGTGCTATTCAAACCACTGCCTTTGGGTCGATGTATAGACCCTGAATGAACACGATTCAAAAGTCGGTACTTCCCATTCTTCACAATGGTATCCATAATTTGTTATGATCCACACAATACGGACAAATGTCTTTCTCTGCTTTCAGTCTACATCTGGCTGTCATCAGCACTGATATCTTTGTTCTACATCTTCTGAGTCCACTTTGACTTTCTGGCAATTCCTGAAATATACAGCTGCCAATGTACTGTCTGTGAATTCTCTTCAGCATAATTTTCTATGAGCGTGACATTAATGATGGTGTTCAACAACTTCTACATTCTGCAAGATTGCTGTTCTTTGGAACTGGCACAGCTATGAATCTCTTCCAGTCGTTTGCCCAGGTAATTGCCTGGCTTTATTTGGCCCTGCCCTTATTCTGACTAGTCAACTTGAGCTTTTGCCATCTGTTTGATGAAATGTTAATGTTGCATCAATTCTTTTTTTTTTTTAAAGATCATTTTATTGGGAGCTTTTACAGTTCTTATAACAATCCATACAGCAATTGTAACAAGCATATCTATACACATGTTGCATCATTATTTTCTAGACATTTACATTCTAATTGAACCCTTAGTATCAGCTCCTCTTTTTCCCCTCTCTCTTCCTTTACAGCCTCATGACCCCTTGATAAATTATTATTGTTTTCATATCTTTTTTTGGTTTTGTTTTGTTTTGGGGGGGGGATCACTGCTCTCCGGTAGTGGGAGTAGGAGGCTCAGCCCCACTGCTGGAATTGAACCTCCGTCCCAGTGGGCCGCAGTCCCGCGCACAACCACTACGCCACCAGGGCTCAGCCCTGTTTTCATATCTTACACTGACCACTGTCTCCCTTCCCTAAGGTTTCTTCCCCTATCCTTTCTCCACTTTCCCTCAGTCCTTCTGGTATCTCATGGTTTTTAAATTTTCATTTCTCTAATGGCTAAGGATTGGGAGCATTTTCTCATGTTTATTGGCCATTTGGGTCTCCTCCCTAGTGAGATCTCTGGTCAGGTCTTTTGCACGCTTCCTCGGGGGTTAACTGTTTTCTTCTTTTTGCAGCCTAGGAGGATAATATAGATTTTAGTAATAAACCCTTTGTCTGTTGTCTCATTGCTAAAAAAATCCTCGCCCAATCTGTAGGTTCTCTTGTTACGTTCTTGGTGAAGTCTTTTGACTCACTCAGGTGCTTAATCCTTAGCATACCCCACTTTTCAATTTCAGGTTCACTTGTGTATGTACTCTTCCCTATTGCCATTAACTTCTGAAGTCACTGGGTCAAGGTTCTTAGGTTTGTCCTGATTCCTTAGGTGATGGTCCAGTGGTTTGGGGTTTTATTTCCAGGTTGGTGATCCACCATCAGTTTGTTTCATTTTTGTACAAGTGATTATTCACTGATTCCAGCATCACTTGTTAAAAAGGTCATCCACCTCTTACCTGATGCTTTTGGGGAGCTTCTTGAAGATCAGTTGTCTTTATGCTGATGGTTTTATTTCTGGGTATTCTGTTCTTTTCTATTGT
>PVJH01010401.1:0-73886 GCA_004026705.1 Nesogale talazaci
TTCTGAGAAATCAGTTCCAAATCCTTAAGGCTACAACATTTCCTGGTTAGATAAGTCAAGAATATCCCTTTGGGGGTAGTTATTTAAGACAAAGAAGGCGTGTCTTCAATGTGAGAACTGCCTGCTGTCATATTATTTCTTGCCAATATTCTTAAAGTTCTTGGACCTTTTCGGTTTTCTGGTAGCCGAATCCACCACCTTCTCCTCGCTTTTTATGCTTGCCTTCATTGCTGTTCACGTTCAGATCAACAAAAGGAGGCACCTTAAAACCCAATGACAGAGCCACTTGAGGCAAATTTAAATTATTAACATTAAAGATTTGTTTCAGAGAGTGAGAATCATATGCTCGAATATATGACTTGTACGCTTCCTGGGCTGACTTATGAAGGAAGCAGTTCTCTTCAATACGTTTTTCAAGTTGAGACTGAATATCAGAAATTTTGGACCAGGAAAACCAAATTCACTTAGTGGAACCTCAGCTTGCTTCACGTAACGCAGGAAACCCAATTCTTCTGGACGCAAAACGAGCAAGGCATACCCTCTTCCATGTAAGCCCCTGGCTGTTCGGCCCACACGATGAATATGCTCCTTGGGGTCATTTGGAGGGTCGTACTGAACAATCCAGTTGGCTTTGGGAATGTCCACCCCCGAGCAGCCACATCGGTTCACAGCAAGGTCCCTGAATCCACATTGCAGAACTGAGAAAATGTGGTTGTTTGCTTATGTTGCTTCTGTTTTCCATGAATGGCCAAGACAGGCAAATCAATGTAGTTCAGCAACTCATAGTGGTATTTGACAGACTTGCAGGAGGAAAAGAACACCATTAGTTTCTTCTTTCGATTCTTCTTAAGGAATGTAAAGAGCAGAAGGAATCTTTTTTAAGAGGGACCGACAGCATATTCCTGCTCAAGACCATCCCCAATTGCACTGGTTTTATCATCATCAACACCAACATGCAAGGGCTCCTTTTTCAGAGAATTTCTCGCCAGGTCTTCAACTTTTCGAGTTTGCATGGCAGAAAAAATCCTGGTCTGTCTGCGTACTGGCAGAAGTTTAATAATTTGCTTTAATTTCTCTTCAAATCCAACATCCAAGATACGATCAGCTTCGTCAATAACAGGCACTGTAGGTTTTTATACATACACCCTGGAGTATTTTGCATATGGTCCAGGAGGCGGCCTGGTGTAGCTACAATATTGATCCCATTAGCAAGTCTCTGTGCGTCAGCAGATCTGTTACTGCCACCCATGATCAGCCCATAGGTGTGAACATGGTGTGTCATTAGCTCCTTCAGTCCCCCAAATGTTCGCATGGCCAGTTCCTTTGTGGGTGAGAGAATATGAACTCCTGTCCCATTCCTGGGCATGAATTTTAATTTAACAACAGGTTCAACTGCAGGGATGAGAAATGCAAGTGTTTTACCGCTGCCTGTTTTTGCAGCTGCCAGGAGATCCCTGCCTTCCATAAGAGATCTGATACTTTTATCCTGAATTTCAGCCATATTTGTAAAGCCCATTTCTTTAATTGCCTTCAGAGTGTTTTCATTGACAAGATTTGCTAGTAATGAAGTATCTTCAAATGCACTCGTTAGTCCCAGAGGCAGGCTTGGCAATTCACTATCCTCTTGGTCATCATCTGGCTTTTCCCTTCTTGTTTCTGCTTCTGCCGGAGTGCTGATGCTACACTTTTTAGACTCCTCCACACCTTCAATTTTTGCCTTTTTTTATATCAGGTCTGGCAGCATCTTCCACTTTTCTTTTCCTTCTTTTTCAATTCTGAATCAGGAGGTTGTGCTGTTGCTTCCCCATTGGATAAAATTTCTTAATTTTTACATTTTCCACTGTTTCTTTAGGCACATTTCCATTTGGGGTTCCTGAGAAGCCCATCTGCATAGATGATTTTAAGGATTTTCTATCTTTTTTCATCTCCCACTGTTGATTGAGGCACATCTCCATCCTGTCCTTTTGATACGCACACATCTCCTGGCCCCTGTAGCTTTAAGTTTTGTTGCTGCAACTTCAGGTTCCGCTTCTCGATCTTGCGCAGGAGTTTCATGGGTAGGTGAGACATGACGTTGGCGGTACTCCTGCACGCCTGTGCCGCTCCCGAGGTTCTCGGAGAAGGTTCCAAAAATCTTTTTAATGAGATATCTGCTGACCAATTTATATAAAATGGTCATTCTAATCTCAATGAGTAGTCCATAAATACCTGGTCCTCTTATTTTTATCCACATCATTTACTATGTGCTATTTATGTGCACTGATTTATCATGTATTGTCTGTCTCCCTACCTGGAATGCAATACATTTGAGGACAGGGATTTTTATCTGGCTTGTCGTATCTCTGCTGTATCCCTAGCCCCCGAATAAGTGATTGGAACAGAGTATGCGCTCAACACCTACATGTGAAAGAAAGGAATTCGTAAGGGGGTGCCCACATAAAAAGGAAATCTACAAATATGAAGAATTAGCTTGAGTTTGGGGAGACTATTTCTGCTTTTGTAAATTTCTAAATGTCTATGTCATTGTTTGAAATCAGCATACAACTTTATATGAGAAACAATTTTGAGCATCGCCTAATTTGGGAGTGGGTTTCCTGATTGGCTATGTTTTCACGAAGGCAGCAGAAGGCTCACATGCTTTGCTCGCTGAGGAGACAAACGACTAAGGATTTACATTTTGACTAGAGAAAGCTGGTATGTAGTCTCACACATTGCCATGGACTCGTTTCCGATCCACAGAGACCTCCCAGCAGAGGGCAGAACTGAGGCCCGAGGGGGTTTCTCAGTCTGAAACGCTGCACGGGAGTGGAAAGCCTCACCTTCTCTCAAGGAGCAGTTGCTCACCATGAGCTGAGCACCCATGGAAGAACAGAGGTACGTACTAGCAGAAGTACAACTTAGAAACTCGAAGTTAGTTTTCCTCACAAGTCAGCCAATGAGAAAAGTCTATTCTGCAAGCCATCCTGCAGAGGACGAGGCATTGTTTGTTCTGTGTGCACGGGTCACCCTAAGCTGGGGCCAACCTGATGGCAGCTAACACCATCATCTCATCTTCTGCACTAGAGGGAAAGCACTCTCCATGGTTCAGTCACACGAGAGACTTGTCAAACAAACTGCAAGAAGTCACTACAAATGCGTTCAATTCACCGACTGACAAACTGCAAGCATCTTAAAACAGTATTGATAAAATGGGTTGGCTGTGACAATTCCAACAAGAGCGTGCTTAGGAGGTAAGGTTAAACTTTCACCCATAAATAAAGGAGTACTTCTACGGCCACTGATGCTGACAGTTCCCCATCTAAGAGCTCAAGGTGGTAGGACAACTGTAAAATTGAAGCGAGTAGGAATGCAGTGTACACACAGCTTTGGTCTCACTAGTGCCTGAGTGCAATACCAAATTTATTTTTAAAATCAAGTTGACTTCTACTCATTATTTGTATTTTTATATTATTATTTTATTCTTACTAATTTATGTTGCTTCTGTTGTTTTCCTGTTTGTGAAGCACAGAAGAAGTAGATGCATAGTGATAATAACTGATACAAGGGTTTATAGGGGATGTAGGAGTGGGGGATGGGAGATAGGAGGGTGAAGAGGTTGGAGGAGCAAACAACGTATGCAGAAGGGGTGAGGGAGCACTAGAACTGATTGATTACACAACTCATTTTTAAAGTGATTTAACTATGAAAAAAATAAAAGAGGATGTTTTAAAATTAATTGGAGTAATGACTCTAATTCTTGAAATCACTAAACTACTGAAATGCATGATACGTGGATTATATGCCAATAAAACTGTGGGGGGGAAATTAGTTGACTTTTAGTTCTGGGCCCTGGCAAAGCCATGTTTTTCAGGAGAGAATTGTACTCCATTGGCTTTTCCGTGGCAAGTTTTCTTGGAAATAAATTGCCACACCTTTCTTCAAAGGGGCCTCTGCGTGGATTTAAACCAGCAACACTTCAGTCAGTAATTGAATGTTAACAGATTCACATTACACAGGAACTCTGAAAACTTTGTTTTTGTTTTTTGTTTTTGTTTTTTGGGCATCACTGCCCTCTGGTGGTGGGAGTAGGAGGCTCTGCCTTTGCTCCTGTGGAGCCGCTGCTGGAACTGAACCTCCATCCCAGTGGGCCGCAGTCCTGCGCACAACCACTACACCACCGGGGCTCAGCCCTGAAAACTTTGTTTTACACAGCCACACCTAAGGCTCGGAGTAAGTAGAAGATGGGAAGAAATAAGCATATAATTCTCATTTCTATATCTCCTTTATTTCCCATGTAATATGTTAGAGTATTTTTTAATTTTTAAACCGGTTTACTTGCCTGATGAAAATGATATGCTGAATGAAAACAAGTTAGAATAGGAAATGGGGCCATTCTCTACATAAACAACCTTCAGAAAGTTTTTTCAAAAACAAAGATTACAAGAGAACACTATAAATAATGTGTCATCACATTCAGATCATCCAGATGAGACACATTCATTTATATTTATAACCTAAATTGACTCAAGGAAAATTAAACACTTTTACCATATCTTTAATAGTTGAAGAAATTGAATCAGCCACCAAAGGCCTCCAAATAAAGCAAAGAAAAGATGAAGACCAGATAGCTAGTAAATTCTACCAAAAGGTTTTTTAAATTACTAACAATCCTTCTCAAACTCATGAAAATGGAAATAAAAACACAAACAAAAAATAAGGAATATTTGCTAACCCATTCTGGGAGGACAACTTTACCCTGATATCAAAACCAGAAAAACAGACAAGCAAATTATAGATCATTATTCTTAATCAAAACTCCTCAACAAAATTCTAGCAAACTGAATCCAACAGCAGAATAAAATGATTGCAAGTGAAGACCAAATAACATTTCCCATCTCCCAGGAATGAAAGGGTGATTCCACAGAAGAAAATCAATAGCTATAACATACCACACAGCAGAATATAGTCAAAGAAACACATGATCACCACAATTCTGTGAAAGAAAAGTCACTTGACACAACTGAATACCCTCCCATGATAAAGAACACTCAACAAACTAGAAACAGAGGGGCAATTTCTTAAGAAAATGAAGGGCATTTATTGAGACACCACAGTTAATATCATATTCAATGGTAATGAAAGCTTTTCCTTTAAGATCAGGAACAGTAAAGATATTTGCTCTTATCATTAATATTTAACACTGTACTGGTAATTCTAGCCATAGCAATTAGACAAGAGTAAAAGCATTCAAATCTGAAGGATGCAAAACTCTATTTTCATAATCCTGTATATAGAAAATTTCAAATAATCCATAGAAAAACTTCCCCAGGTTAATAAATGATTCAGAAAAAGATCAACACCTGGAGATCCAACATGTTTTTATACACTAGTAGAGAACAACCAAAAAATACCAGAAAAAATTCCATTTGTAACATCATCTAAAAGATTAAAATATGTAGGAGCAATATTAACCACTATGACAATAAAATAAACACTGAAACCAATAAAGAATTGCTGAAAGAAACTGAAACAGACCTATATAAATGGAGATATTTTGTGTTCATGGATCATACGACTGGGTATTGTTATTTAAAGTGACCTACAGATTCCATATTCAAGGCAATCTTTATCAAAATTGCAACAGACTTTTTTTTTCTACAGAAGTGTATAAGTTGATCTTAAAATTCATGTGTCACTGGAAGGGGACCCAAATAGCCAAAACACTTTTGAAAAAGACAGCAGAAGAATTCACAGTTCCCAACTTCAAAACTTACTACAGAGCTATAATAACCAAATATTCTGGTGTTAGAATTAAAACAGGCACAGAGACCTGATAGGGCAGAAATAGACCCACGCATCTAGGACCAACTGATTTTCCACAAAGATTCTAAGTCCACTCAATGGAAAAAAAGAATAATTTTTTCAATAGTACTGAACAACTGGCTCTTCATCTGCATAGAATGAAGCTGGAATTATATTTCAAACCATATACAAAAACTAAAAAATAAATCTAGAACCTAGATATAAAAACTAAAACCCTAAATAAAAACAGGGATAAAGATTCAGAAACTTATTTGTGATCATGGATTTTTTTCCTAAGATACAACACCAAAAGCATGAGCAAGCAAAAAAGAACTACATAAACTGGACTTATTAAAGCTAAAAACCTTTGGGCATCAAAGGGCTTTATCAACAACGTGAAGAGACAGTCTACAGAAGGGGAGAAACCACCTAAAAGATAGCCATGTAAGGGTTCTCATATGTACTATAACATAAATGAATTATGAAATAAGCCAGACACAAACGTGCACATAACTGTCTGATCTTACTTACAGGAACTATCCAGACAAGATAAATGCACAGATGCGCAAGTTTAAGTGTTTTATGAGTCAAAAGCGAGGGATGTGGAAAAAGTTTAGGGGTTAGGTCATAAAGTGACCAGATTTTAAGCGGGACACCATTGACCGGGGGTGGGGGGTATTCCTGATTGAAAATTTGGTTCATATGGAACAACAAAAATATTCATAGAATGCAAAAATAGTATTGTAATATATTTATTTAATTTTAAAACGTCGTGGAACGTTGTTAAATTGTTAAAAAGCAGGATGTCTGGTCACCTTAGGTTAGGAGTAAAACTTTTTAAAATAGTGGTGATGTTTGATTAACATTGTGGCTATACTTAATGCCATTGGAAATGGTGAACATGGCAAGATTTTTGCTATGTGTTTTACCACAATGAGATTTTGAAAGTAATGCTACAGTAACGGCATCTCTCATCTGCTGGAAAATAATCATGTGCCAGAAAACAGGTGCCAGTGAGTCTCACAAATCACCTCATGCCACCCCATGGCAGCCTCTGAGACGGCCTTCTCAGCCTGCTTTTCAGATGTACACACTCTGAAGCCATCATTTTAAGAACCAGCTGAGAGCCCGAGTGTGTGGGAAGAGAGTCGTCATTGGAAGGGCGCATGGCCGCCCTGGGCTGCGGGTCTGGGGATGAGGACTATCACCCGCGGGAGCCTCCAGGGAGAAGGGTCTTTCTGTTAGATCATGGACTGGACTCAATTAACGGACTTGTATTTTTATAAATTATAAATACAGAGGAATACAAACATTGGCTCTAATCCTCTCACAGAATAATGGTGAGTGATAGTTTACTGTCAGTATTTAATATGTACTGTACTTTGTTGAGGTTAAGAGGAAGAAAAACATGAAATACTAACTTGTTCCATTGAGGTCAACCATTAAGCCATGTTGCACATGTTCCTGAATAAGTTGCAATGTTCTTTCAAATATTTCTCCTGCTCTTGCTTGTTCGACGGTGTATGGGTCTCTTGGATACCGAAACAAGGCCAACAAGTCATTTGGAGAGCGAGGACGGCTACCAAGGGGTTAGAGAGAAACAAACAAATAACAAATCAAATAAAAAAGGATTACTGAAGATGAAAACCAGTAATATCGAAAAATGTAATTATTGCTATTAAATATTTCTGTATTGCATGATAAACTGTACCTTGCTTATCCAAAGTGGAAGGCAAAAATGAAAAAAAAAATTTTGAAAATGAGACACTAAAAAAAATTAATTCAATAGAAAAAACACAGGTATTTTATTTCAATTAAAATGCAGAAAAACACTTCACAATTACTAACATGAGATAAACAGACCAACGGCTTTCAAAACAATTTTTGTTTTTGCCAAATCATTTAGCCAACTAAACAAGCTGAAATTTATTTTTTTTTAAATGAGTCATAGTTCAGCTTCCACTTGGGAAACAGAATCTGTTATCTTAGCATCCAAAAAATAGATGACCAGCGTGTTTTGTCATTTTTAAAATGAAAAGTTTTTTCCCTCAGATGTAATATAGACATAAAAAAAATTGTGCATTAGAATTTTAGCATATTTTAAATCCCAAAGGTCAGGGACCTGAAGGTTAGAATTTTGTTAAAATCGTCACCATACCTGTCAAAGAGATGTGTACGGGTTGAATTTATGGCTCTGTCAACAGTCGCAATTGCTTCCACAATGGATGTGGCTACAAATGGATCTCCATTTCGACTGACGTCAGGAACTAGGAAAACATGAAGTTGCATGTTACCAGGAAAAAAACACTATATAGTCACTCATAAAATAAAGTCTAGACACTACATCATTTAGACTTATGGCACATATTTTTCTCCAAATGTTATTTTTAATTTTTAAACCAAAGTTTAAAGTATCTTATCACAAATTCTACTGGAAGTTATTTTTAGCTGGTATGGAAATTAAAAACTTTTTTTTTTTTTTTTTTGGAAATTAGACTTTAAAAATTTTTGAAGTCATGAGTTACCCTGAAATAGGTCAAGGAAAAAAGTAATTATAACAAACACATTGAACTTCTTCCACCAAAGCAGGGCAGTGTCAAGAGCCGTGTTCGTTTAGGCCAGGTGAACAGGCTTAAATTCAGGTGCATTCTCTTTTCTTTTCTTTTCTTTCTCAGCTTCTATTTCCCCTTCCACTACTCAATGTGGCTGTTGGACAGCAGCCGCGAGCAGACCCTGCAGTTGCGAATTCACAGGGTGGGTGAGACTTGAGCTCACCGAGCTTCTTTCACTCACAAACTACCAAAAATAACTGAGGTCTGTTCCAGAGCTAGAGGATTCATTTAGATTAAAAGCAGGTATTCCTTTCCAATAAAATGATTAAAAGGAAAAAAAAAACATTTATGGCCTCAGAAACCCTAAACTACAGATGTTCTACTCTGTTCTGCGTCAGAACGGATTGGATGACAGGAAGTGACTTTTTCTTTGCCCCCAATTTGGTACAATGTTTTGCAATATGAAAGGTTCTTAGATGTAATCTTAGTTTAAGGATTTTAAAAATAGTTGGTGTAGGATTCACTTACTCTTTATATTACTAATTTGCTCTTGAGTTAACATTCATAGAAGGATCCTAGACACAAAATAACAGACTGCCTTTTGATTCAGCCAGGATCCAGGCACTCTCAGCTAGTGTTCCAAAGCAGTTGGAAATAAACTCATATAAACTACAATACTTTTTTCTCTTTGGGACAGTGAGCTCAGGGGAGCTAGCCTATCCTCAGGAGGCCCTAAGTCCATTCACTGGGATCTGGAATTAAAATGTCTTTACAGCTGGGAAAGATATCTATGTACATATATATAATTTTTTTTAAAAAAACTAACCATAACATTCTGAAAGTACTCTCCATTACACTTAATACCTTGGTGAAATCTGAGATTCTGTTCTTGGAAACGTTTTTCAAACTCATCTGTTTGATGGCTGAAAGCACCTTCCTTTTTTTCTTCATCTTTTTACCTCATCACTGTCCTATCATGTTCCTCGTCATTCACAGAAAGTTGCACAGAGTGGGGTCAGATGAGTGAAGTGCAAAGGGCAAGACACATGCTGGGGTTTTTTTTTTTGTCAAAAAATGGTGCTCTGAAATAACTGCATCAGCAAGGGCATTGTTGTGGTGGCAAACCAGTCCCCTATCTGCCACAAATCAGGCCTTTTTTGTTGCACACTATTACTCAATTTTTTTCAGAACTTCTACATAGAAAGCTTGATTAACAGCCTGATGTGGTAAAACAAACTACAAATGCATTATCCGTCCAGTTGACATTTTCGTCCATTCCAGAAGTTGCTTTTATGAAAAAATTCCCTGTGACCAAAGAGAATCTTCCAAGGTGATTCCAATGGGTGCACTAACTCAGAGAGAGTTGTTGAAGGTTCCAGAGTTACCATTTTGTCTCTCAATCAAACAGCCATCATATAAGTCTTTTCTTCCTTTCAGGACATGTCCTAATTGACTTTCTTCCCCTCTCCCACCGTGAGCACACTAGGTCAGGTCTTCTTTGATATACGTAGCCAACTTGACAGCAATTTCATATTTGATTACTTCTAGAAACTTCCGGGAAAAAATTGGGCACGGAGAGACAGTAATGCATCCCACACACGCCATTTATTCAGATCTACATTTCTTAGCTTTGTTGATGAGAATCATCTTGCAGACAGCTAACAATATGGTGCAGTGAGTTTTCTATTTGACTAACAACAAGGCAACACTTGAAACTCATCAGCTGCTTTTCAGGAAAGGATGCGGTTTTCTCCTCCTGTAAAGCTTTACAGTCTCAGAAACCCACAGTGGATGCTCTACCGCGTCCTGGACGGTCACAGTGATCGGCGTTTGATAGCAATGAGTTTGTCTTAAACGACATGTAGCTCGGCAGAGCCACATGGCGAGTTTGGGTCAATGGGCTGTGAGCAGAAGTAGTAAGAATGCTTCATTGTCAGTACAAGGCGCTCCATTACCCTCTTCCCTTACTGTACAGTCAATGCGCAATCCTCCCATCTCAGGGGTCGGTCCTCCAGCTGTAGCGCATGCTGACCATATTATGTGGGAGAGAAACAGTCCTTGGGTGTGCTGATCCAGAGATCTTTTTGATGTTGTGTATTACTGAAGGATAACCTAGCTCCATCCTGAATACACACAAAACTCACTGCCATCAAGGGGATGCCAATTCATAGCCACACTACTGGAATGGGCAGAACTACCCTGTGAGTTTCTAGGGCTACAGAGGGGCTGGTGGTTTTAAACTGCTGACCTTGGGCAGTTAGCGGTCCAGCACATAACCACTATACCACCCAAGCTCCCAGACCTGTCCTGAACCGTCGGCATGAGTGTATAAAGGGGCGAGTTCAAATTAAAAACAAAGTATTGTTTTGTTTTATTCATATTTACATGAAGAAATTGTGTTCTTATGGTGTCATCGAGCTGCGTCCAAAAACTGGTAACAATTATAACATTTGAGATTATTGTAAAAATAAAAAGAGCAATGATAATAAGGACACCCAATATCCACTGGGAGATTACCATACAATTAATATCTCAAAGAGCCAGAAGAGCTAACGAGAACTTTAAATTCATTTGACAATAACAAAATTGTGCCTTAGAAAGAATACATGGCTCTCCCCCCAGGTCACACAGTCCGCGGACCTCTACTTTCTAAGCTGCAGTGTCCCATAAATGCTCTATGTTTATAAGAATGTCCTAGATTTACATATGTGGTCATAGAGTAATTGAACTATAGTCAGTGCTACAGTTTTACAATTGAGTGAATTCTGAATTTTAAAAGCCTCATGTGGCACGTGGCTACTATACTGGATAGTCCTGTAACTCTCTTGCCAAATAATTTACCTTTATTTCCCAACATGACTTTTATAGATTTATTTTTATAGTTATGGGGTTAGCAATCACAGCAGCAAGTGTAATAATGTTAAGTGTACTGACGAAGTGTCTCCGATGTGTCAGGCTATTATGTTAATAATAGCTATTATGTTAATCTTCAGGATACTACTACACTATAGTTGTGAGGGACAACAAAATGGCCCCCAAGTCCAAAGACACTATGTGGTAGAAAATGATCGTGAAAGAGCAACATTAAAAGCTTTATTTTAGTCAATATCCCTGTGAATGTTTTTCTTGCACTTCATTATAGTATTAAAGACATACAAGGAGAGGGGCATTAAAATGATGATGTAAAAAACCCACTCTCTTCTATTTCCAGATTTTCATGATTTTTTAAAAAGTCCCCTTGAAATATACACACTCAGGTGCACATATCTACCTAATTATAAAACTGGGATACTATCATATGCTATATAGTGGCCTCCTTGTGATTCTTGAAAATTATACCATCAACATTTTAAAATTTAGAACTATGTATTGCTGTTTTCATAGTAATCTCCTCTAAAGATCTGATGTCATTTATCTAACCAGTCTTCAATTTTGGACATTTGTAGTTTCCATCTAAATCATACACACACGACTTAACCTTTAGCATCCTGAAGATCCTGCTCCATTTCTATTTTCCACTTATTTACTTCTCAATACTGACAAAGAAGAGTTTGATACAGAAAATATGACCTTCCAAAAATCAACCTTTAATCTTTAACCATCAAACAGCTCCAGTCAAGTCAACAACATGGTGCACTGTAAGGGGACAAATGTGACTGTTTTCCATGACAACTCTCAACTTCTCTATGACACAGCCCAATTGAAAAAGGCCTTTCTGAGACATTTCCTTCACTTCACTTCTAAGATCTACTTATTCCTGGTTTTCTTCCTGCCTGACTCGGGCTCCTTTTTTCACCTTAGTGTCTCTTGTGTTTGCTCTTGCTTTTTCTCCCGCGTCGTACACAGAATCGGGTGCAGGGCAGCCCTTTTCAGCCTCGGGCATTCCCATCACTGGTCCATTTCCTGGGTATCTCTATGCCGGCTTCTTTGTCTCTGCCAGACCCCTACCTACCAAAGAACCCTAGGACATCTTAACTAGTTGAAAATAGCCACACAGTGTTTGGGTCACTTTCCTTCAAGTGCCAGTGGTATTTTCAGGGACTTTAGTCACCTCCAAACATCCAGCACGATTATCAGGCTCAATCAGAACAGCATTCCTCAGCTTGGAATGGCTAGCAATCTAGAATATGTGTTAACTTTCCTTGGGATAAAGGGTATGGCTGATAACTCTAAGGGGATAATCTTAGAGGTATCAATTACTAACCATAAAACATTTACAAATATGAACGTGTTATCTCCTGAAATTTCCCTTTCTCACTAAATTGTCAGAGTCGGGCTTGTACGATGATGACTTGCATGGTCCTGTGAGACTCTTGGTATGCCCATGGGACGAGATTGTCCAGACTTCACTCAAAGTTACAGAATTTTTATTTTACCAAACTCCCGGCCATAGAGTTGAAGCCATGTCATAGCATCCCTTTAGGGCAGGGTGAAACTGCCCCCGTGAGTCTCCAAGAATAAGGTTCTTTCTGGGAGAAGAAAGCCCCATCCATCTTTGTCCTCCTGAGCAGCTGGCGGCTTTCAGCTGCTGGCCTCGAGTTAGCAGGCCATCATGTGGCCACCATGCCCCCAGGGCTCTAGTACCCGCGTGGTCACAGCATATATGGAGAAATAGGAGTAGCATGTAGTGTGATCATGTGATTCCTTTTTGTAGGGATACAACAAGGACTGAGAGGACAAGCACAAGAAAGACCCGGCTTAAGACAAAAACAAGGAGGGAGTATCCACAGGTTACAGGACTACTGATAAGCCTTAACCAGGAGTCCTGACGGCATACTGGGTTATGCACTGGGATACTAACCCCAAGGTCAGCAGTTAGAATCCATAGGCTTCAAAGAACAAGAACCACATCTCTACGAATGAGGGGGAGAGCAGAGTGGGGACCCAAGGCCCACCTGTGGGTAACTGGACACCCTCCTACAGGGGAGTGGTGGGAGGAGACAGGCCAGTAAGGTGCAGTGAGATGACGATGAAGCATCCAACTTTCCTCTAGTCCCTGAAGGCTTCCTGCCCCCAACTATCATGGTCTACCTCACAAATCTAGCTGGACTGGAGGAGGCCCACTGGTAGAGATGGAAAATGGAAATACGGGGGACCCAGGAAAGAACCACCCCTTGGGGCCAGTAGTAAGAGAGGAGCTACTGGATGGGTGGAGGGAAGGTGAGGCAGAGAAGGGGAGCCAACTACAAGGATCTCCACATAGCCTCCTACCGGAGGACAGACATTGGTGGAGAGGGCTTTAAATAAAATCATTAAAAAAAAGAAAAAAGGAATCCACAGGCTATTCCTAGGGAGAAACATGAGGCTGTCTGCTCGCATAAAGATTTACACCTTCAGAAACCCAGAGGCAGTTCTACCCTGTCCTATAGGATAACTGAGTCAGAATCCACTCAGTGGCAAATGGTTTTGCTTGGCCTTACAGAAAAGCAATTGATTACTTAAAGCTTGCTTTCTTTTTTTATTTAAAGCTTTCAGTTGAAACATCATGCACCACAGGAGTCTGTAGGAGTACACCCAGAATAAAGTAAAAGCATACTAAGGAAAATGGGATTTTAACAGCAGTAACTAGAGCACTGTTGCCAAACGCTGGCTGTGAATTATATATTTAACATTATAGGATATGAAGGACCACTAAACTAAGCCACCAAGTGGCCAGCTTCCTGAGTGAATTGCCTCCAGTGGTGTTCAGAATCTCAGAAGAATGAGGATGTGGGAGAGTGCGCCCGGCCATGCCACAGAGTAAGACGTGACACAGGCAAGCTTCTCCAACTTGGGGCTGGTGGTAGCTTCACCCCAAAATGCGCTCACTTCTAATAATTCTTAAAATCCTCTATTAATTACTCTGCAAAAAAAGCTTTGACAGTTTTTTTTGTTGCCTTTGATACCACTTGGTTGAAAGGTCTATTGAGACAGTCTGTGAACACGTGCAATCTTACCATTCACACTTAGGACCATACTAACTGAGGCGTAGCCAATAGTATTCCGGGCCACACATTCATAACGGCCTTCATCTGCTGTTCCAACATCATTGATGGTCAAGAATCCCTCGGAGTTAATATGGAATTTTCCACTTTCTGTTACCTGAACCCCATCCTGGAGCAAAATGGAATAACACAACAATCAAAATGAGAGTTTGTTTTTTGTTGGGTGGGGTGGGAGTAGGAATATAACTTCTCAGAGGTTCACCTATGGAATTATCTAAAGGGAACATGCTCAGATCTTTTCAGCATTGAAAAGAGAGTGAAACTTAATACAACTTAACCAATACCATCCCAGGGGAATAAAGTTTGATTGCTTATCTCTTGATGAGGCCAAAACCTGACGCAAATGAGCCAAAGAGGAGCAAAGAGTGTGTTGGGCAGATTTCCCTGGTGAGTGAGGGTGGGCTGGGGAGGATGGGTCAGGGTGGCACCGCAGTGGGGTGAATACCTAGGGTGCAGTAGAAGAAGGAATGCTCACAGGACAATGGGTGAAAAGCCTCGAACATAATCCATGGCATGCTTCTGAAAGAAACTGCACTTGAGCTGAGACTTCAAAGATGATTCCGAGTCAGCGAGAGAACAGTGTTGCAGGCAAAGGTGTGAGCCAGGGCAAATGCACAGGAATGCTTGCAGAAAACAAGCCATGCAAGGTTTGGGTACAGACTCAGAGGTAAGGCAGTCACGGCAATAAAGCTAGTGGGGAGGGCTGGGGACAAGGATAAAAGCCCTCACACTCCAGCTTAGGAACTTATATTTAAACAACACTTCACTGCCATGGAGTCGATTCCAACCCTCCGAGGCCCTAACGGTCAGAGCAGAATGGCCTCTGGAGGATTCCGAGAGTGCTCATCTTTACAGCAGTAGAAGTCGTACCTGCCTCCCAGGGACGGCTGGAGGCTTCGTAGAGCTGACCTTGAAGGCAGCAGCCCAACTCTGAGCTCCCTACACCACCAAGACTCATCCAAGCTTGGCAGGAACCACTAAACATCACGCTCTCTGTCTGTCCAAGCATCCTTTGGATGATATCGAAGCACTTGTTGACATTTTTTTACAGAATTTTTGAATTGGTCTGTGATAGATGGTTTATTGTGCCAGCCTGGCCAATGAACACGAGTGAGATTAATTAAAGGGCAGGTTAATTGAAGGGCAGAGAGAAAAACGGCTCCAAGAGCCTCACTTTTCTTGTCTCTCGCTCTGTGATGACTGGACCAGTGTGTGGCTGCCTTAGCTGGTTTTCTGCCTCAACCTGCAAACTACACTACCTATGGGACACCTAACCTGTGGACCATGGGGTTGTAGCTTGAGGTTCCTTTACGACCTGCTACGTTACTGGTGTATACATTGCTTGAGCTGGGGACTATCAAACCCTGTCATCTGGCTCACTGTTGGTGACCTGCCTTGCAGTATGTTGCCTGGGCCAAATTGCCTGAATGGCTCTATAGGGGACTCAGCTGCCTGCTTCCTGGACTTGAACTTCGTGACCCTTGTGAGTTGAAGGACTGCCTGTGGATGAGCTGCCCCATGGAAGTGATTTGCACTGAACCATTTGTACTGCTCTACAGACTAATTCGCTGTTTATTCCTTATGTTGTGTGTGTGTGTGTGTGTGTGTGTGTGTACAGGTAAGACTTTGTACTGCTGTGAACATGATATATATATATGTATATATTGTGTGTGTATATCATGAGTATCCCGATCTTGTTTCTCTAAAGAATCCTGTCTAACCCAGTCTTAAAAGAAATTTGAAACACAATCTCCCCTCAATTATATGATCTTGGGTAGAAGAGAGTTTTTTTCACTTTTGTCATTGATAAGAAAGGGCATAACATCCTACTCCCACCACCTGAGGGCAGTGATGCCAAAAAAAAAAAAAAAGGGGCATAACAAGGAGAATTTCTGAATTAAGTTGTTTGATATTATTTCCTGTCAGAGTGCTCCTGGAATTTTTTTACACTCGGGTTCACAAAGTGACCATTTTGTTCTGCAGCAGAAAGAGGCAGGTACCAGGGCCCCTCACTTCATAAAACTCCCCAAAAGAGAAGCAGGGTCTGAATGGTTCTTATGTGCTCTGAAGCCATCCAGCACCCAAGATTTATTACCTTATTCCATGTTATGACTGGCTCGGGCTCGCCCTGAGAACTGCACGGAATCTGGACATTGGTGCCAACTTCCACTGTCATATCACTTGGAATGCTGGCAAACACTGGGGTAACTGGAAGGAGAAGGACATGCAACTGATAAGTGTGAAGAAACTATGGAAAACTTGACCATCATACCAAAATAAGGTATCATTTCAAAAAATGGTAAGGAAAGTACCCTTTCCCTCGATCAGGCCAGATCCAATTATAGTAACAACCAGCACACAATATGAGTGCCAACATTTGACGGGCATCCTCCATACTAACCCAGGTCCGTACAGCCTATGATCTTTCATAGGCCTGAAGAGCTTCCATCTCTTCATCCCAAACCCTCCGTGCCCCAACCTACCCCCCCCCGCCCCCCGCCACCATCACATGGAGCCCAGGCTGCTGGGGGCAATCTCCCGACACACGCTATTCATAATGAGCTCTGCAGAGAGTTTGAGTAGAAGGGGAAAAATGCACAGACAAAGAGTGTTCTCATCTAAAAATGAAGAACCTTCGCTGTGGTTGTTATGTGCTTCTGACGCACAGCAACCCCAAGTCCAGCCAAATCAAATACTGCCCTTGTCTGTGTCAACCTCACAACTAGTCTCATGTTTGAGCCCACTGGAGCAGCCCCTGTGCCCCTCCATCCCGGAGAGGGCCTTCCTCTCCTTTAGTGGCCTTTGACTTTATCGAGCTTGACGTCCTCCAGGACTGGTCTCTGCTGACAACATGTCCAAGCACAGGAGACAAAGAACCTTAGCTAAACAAGACAACGTTCTGAGTGTTTTTCATGGTTTTTTTAAAAGTCAACCTCACTTCCCATATCCTTTCCTTAAACAAGTCAAGGATTTTCGCCATTAAAATCCTATCAAGTCAGAAACTACAATGGCAAACTTAGACAAAGCCAGAGCAAATAACTCTGGCTCGAGTTTCTATCAAATCTGTTCACTGGAGGCAAGAGGGAGCCTCTCTTACGGTCCCCAGAGGTTACATACTTTAACAACGAGTCACAGTGAAATTCACACACTTCATCTCAGGGCTCTCTTTTCACTTCTCCAGCTCCAGGGCATGATTTTTCAGTTCTAGACTCTGGACTATAGGACAACACTGGCACTAATGACATCCCTAGGAGTCTTTGCAGTGTTAGCAATCTGTGCATTAGATATTACCTAAACTTTCTGAGCCCGAGTCCATCAAGACATGCATTCAGGCTGAAAATACAAACCCAGTGCCACCAAGGAGGTCCCAACTCATTAAACCCCCTCACTGCCATGCAGTCAATTTGGGCTCAAAGCAACAACTGCCGCCTTGGGGTTCCAAGATTGCAACTCCTTACAAAAGCAGAAAGAAAGCCTCATGCAGCTGGTGGTTTGAAACTGCCAACATGACAGTTGGCAGTCCGATGCGTAAGTGACGGTCAGTGCCAGCAGAGCTAGAACAGTCCAATGACATGTCTAAAAGGGACGGCGGAAAAACAGGAATCAAAGCATCAGAAGCAAATCAAAACACAACTAGGCCTCAGTGAGCTGATGTTACCAAGTCCGTTTCCACTTAATCACCTAGAAAAGATATTTGTGAGAAAACAATATTAATCAGTCAATCTAAGCAGTTTTTTAAATTTTTATTGGATTCGTTTTATTTGAACTAGTCAATCCTGTCGGAAGTTAGTCCAAGGATCCTTAAAAAAAGACCCTAAATGTGATCACTTGCTAAAGTATAAAGGATCTAGAGATACTTGGACATACTTCTGGCATATAAGTCTAAGTGACAGTGAAGAGTCATCCAGAAGGAAAGAGAGAGCCTTCAAATTAGCAGTAAAATTAATGCCTACTGAAGAGTTCTGGATTAAATCAATTCAATACTGTTTAAAGAAGCAGTTCTCAACCTGTGGGCCATGACCCCTTTGGGGGTTGAACAACTCTTTCAAAGAGGTTGCCTGATTCATAATGGTAGCAAAATTATAGTTATGAAGTCGCAATGAAAATAATCTGTGGGGGGGCTGAGCCCCGGTGGTGTAAGTGGTTGATTGAGGGACTGCGGCCCACGAGCTTGGCAGTTCAAATCCTGCGGTGGCTCTCAGGAGCAGCACAGGGTAGCGCCCACGACCACCAGAGGTAGTGATGTTCCCCCCCTCCCCCCCACACACACACAAAAAAGAGATAAAAAAAAAAAAAGAAAATAATCTGTGGGGGTCACCACAACAGAAGGAACTGTATTAAAGGGCCACGGCATTAGGAAGGTTGAGAACTACTGGTTTAAAAGAATGGTTCAATGACCCAGACATGTACCTCTTGGCTGCACTGTCAAATGTGCCACAACCTTCTGGGAACCGATGATGTTGACAGCTTGGCATTCATACTGGCCCTGATCATGAAGGGCAACTCCAGAGATCCTCAGTGTGCCCGACGAAAGCACCAAGTGTCTTCTGTCCACAGAGAGCTGACTCCCTACAACACATGGCAGGCATCTCTGTCATTATTTCTTTCTACTGTATACAATTGGCTGTTGATATTTTTTAAAGGTTGGAGGTGAAAAACTCAGGCACTAGGAATAAATTCATTTTCTCACGTTAAGTAACACAAGCAGTTGTCTGGTAGTTTGAGTTGGAGCAAAGACTAACTTATCCTAGGCAACAAGCAGGCAATCACCCACTCATTCATCAACCACCCATGAAATGTCCCTTGTCATACACTACACACATACTCTGTGTGCAACCAACAGCAGGACAAGTGAAACTTAACCTATGGCTCATAGGAAATTCACAGGAAGGGGCTGAGAGCTAGCTATGAGAGGGTAATGGAAGGAAAGTGCTAAATTATAATAAAGCAGGCTGATAATGAAGGCTTGAAAGGTGTGCCTTCTGCACAGATTGTGAGATGGGTCAGATTTCTGAAAGTGATTTCTAGCTGGGACTAACAATACAAAGAGAAGTAAGAACCAGGAAAAGGATGTGGAGTTATTTAAAATATAAATGCCATAACTACTTTTGAGGGTAAACTTGTTCTGTTCTCAAATATTAACTGCTTGAGAATAGGGAGTTCCGAATACATAGTGCACTACCCAAGTCTCCTCTCAAAGTCTGCTCTCGGTTGGATCCTGGAAACTCCGCGCGCCCCCCCCCCCCCCCCCCCCCCCCCCCCCCCCCCCCCACACACACATACACTAAAAGACCCAGGCAGCCTCACCAGGTGCTGGCTTTCAAGATCATCCAGCATCCAGTCTCGGTCAGGACCCCTGATGCTCTGAGCTAGATCCTTCTCAAGCGGAGGCAGGATCAGTCCTTAAGCCAAGTTTCTCCACCTAGGCTCTTGGCATCCCTGAGAGATATATATAGAGCCTCTATAAAATATACGACCCATGGTTTACCATTTGGAGAAAACTACCCTACAGCCCTACAGAAAAAGTTAAAGTCAGCGGCGCTCACACTTTTGCAGCACACGAGCTATTTATAAAATAATCAAGTCAAAATGATCTACCAACTAAAAAAAGGCAAAGCATATATTTATTTTTATTTATTTATTGCACTTATTTAAAATGCACTGAGGATTCTTTATATGTATAATGTATGTTTGCATAACTGCAGAGTCCATATTGCACAACACAACAAAATTAACTATGTAAATTTTTTGCTATTCCCTGAGCTGAATCTGATGATCGCACTGAACGGAATGAGTCAGGAATGCACAGTCCGGACAGTACCTGCTGACAGGCAGCCTCAAGCACACTTCCCAATGATCAGCAGTCTTAGTACTTGATACTCGGACTTAATGATCTTTTTGTGGGAAAAGGCTGACTCACATCAATAAGTAGAGCCGAATAATGTAGTCAAGGAGGTAGCACATTTTCTCTTGTTTGGATACTTTCCCTCTGCAAGTAAGTTCCAGAACTGTTCGTGTGCTCTGGACTTCAGCTGAATATGGGCTTATAGTGTCACAATCTCATCTTCCAGTCCAGAAGAGTGCAGGTGGAACCGTGTTGCAATTTTTGATGGGTGAATCAACCTCAACATCATCTCGAAAAGGATAGCACATGAATGTAGCCACTGGCTGGCGCAAAGAAAAGCCCTGAAAGCATTTGACTACGATTGTCAGTTTTCCTGCGCATGGGTTGAGATTGCATCTGATTGGCTATGCTGTTTATCAATTAAGTGACGGGATTGATGATAGGCTTACCACTATTTTTTTTAATGCTATGCGATCTACCCACACTACATTTGCGATCGACTAAGTAGACTGTGATCAAAGTACTGAGCACTCCTGGTTTAAGTAATCAACAGTCATGATAATGAGTGACAAAATGTCAAGGAGAACTCTCAGAATGAAATAATACTCAGGTATATATATAAACACACACACACACACACACACATATATATTCCACATTAGGATTCCAGAAAATTCTATCTTACGTTATTAAGTTTCGTTCAAAACACTATTAAGTGAACATTTAAAGGCAAAGGCATAAAAATTATTTTTGAGAAAGTCAAGCTAATAGAGCAAAATGGATAGCCCATGTCCTTTCCATAACAACATATTATTTTGGCATTTCCTATAACGATATATATATATTGTTAACTCATAAAAGAAACCATGAAAATTATGAAGATATTTTGGCTTCGCTAATCTATTCCTCCATGCCTGGATCATGTCAGATTAAAGTGTGGCTATGATCCAGAAAGTTGTGTGTTAGCTAGGCCTAGGTCAAGACAACAATTTTTTTTCTCATACTTCATGTCCCAAGGGAATGAAGAGGGTAAAAGAAATCGAGGAAATCTAGGAGTAGAACTCTTACCTCCTTTAGTCCAGGCAATAACTGGTTGTGGATAACCCTTTGCTTCACACTGGAAATCCACTGTCTGGCCCTCAATCACAATTCTGTCTTCAGGAGTCACAGTGAACTGAGGAAGAGCTTCCGAAAATAAACACATTCCAAACATAAAATGTGAATAAACAGCATCAGGTGAAAGGCTACACATCACAGCTAACATTCACAACTTCTCTTCACCCTAGGGAAGTGCACAGTCTCCTCTGTGAGCACCGTGGGAATGTTAATAGGTACACTAGGACTGCTTCTTCTAAACATCAAGGGCAAAATAAGAGAAGAAAAAATACGTTAAGAGCAAAAACAGAGTGAAACAAAGAATCATGGATATTTTCTCAGCATCGCACTGAAAAAGTGTACACAATGCCTATTCATCTAACAACACTGCTATATATAATGTAGATTGATTATGGATAATGCTACATTTGAGCATTATGGATGACTTAAAAATGTACCTCAATCTTCAGCTCAAGTGGTATTTGCAAATGAGAAACAAAATGTGTTTATGGGCAGAAGTTACTGGTTATTGTCGTTGGGTGAGAAAAAGAAGGCTATACAACAGTGTGGTAGTTACATAATCTGGTGTCAATTTGGGATTTGAGAGCATTCACAGTAAAGGGGTAGACTACAGTCTGTCAATCGGATTATAGCTTATTAGGACTCTGTATAGGCAAGGTCTTTTCCTGAGAATTCTGGGAAGGCCAGCATTTTTCCTCCTTGAAGGTGAGAGCTACACTCTCTCTATTTATTCCCTGGAAGACATTGCAGCTGACAAGACACACAGAACTATGCTAGGGCCCTGACCTGGAGAAGCCACATGGATCAATCCTGATGCAACCAGACCTCTGTACCTGGAGAAGTCGCGTGAAAACTCCAGCCAGCACTGAGATGCTTGCAGTGATACTAGATCCAAAGACTTTCCCCACACTGGCCTGTGACCGCCCTGCATTTGGCGCCATTGCATGTGTTTCATGAGTCTGAGGAGGACTTTATAGATTGGTATCGGACATACTGACTAAAATCAGACTTATGAACTTGATCTGGCCCGGGCTTGGATGTTTCTTCAATATATAACTGCTCTTGTATAACAACCTCTTTCTTATTCACATGAGTGTCCATGAATTTGTTTGTCTAATCTACCAAGACTAACACAAACAGTAAGCCTAATATGATTTCATTTTTATGAAAATAGCAACCACAACAACAAAAAGGAAAAGATTCCCAGACATGAGTGCAAAGCTATGTGTGCACTGAAAGAACTGAAAGGTGGATTAATAACAAACTGAGACCAAAGTGACTATCCATAAAGTCAAGAAACAGTGGTTGAAAAAGAGCAGAGGAAGAAGCTTTTTTTTTTTTTTTTTGGTATTTTAGTACTGTTAAATATTTTCCAGCAAATGCCTCACTCTACAAATTACTTTAAAAATGAAAATCTAATTTATAATCAACCAAGCAAGTTAAAATACATGGCCAAGACCTTTAAAAATTAGGGGGGGAGCTGTTCTCCCAGCATTTTACATCGAGAAATGTGTCCCAGAAAAGCATTTTCTGTTATTACAGAGCATATTAATTCAAAATATATGTGAATATGCAAATGTGCATAGAAACATTCATTTATTCTATAAATATTTATAAATGCCAGGTGCTTTAGTTGTTTGGAATATAGTAATTAGAAAATACAAAGTCTCAGTACTAATAATACAATTTCTGTTCAAAAAAACAAACAAAACAAAAACAGATGACTAAATCATATCTCGTAAGTCAAATGATGGTGGGGCTATTGTTAAAAATAAAACCTGGCGGTGAGAACATGAAGTACTAAGATGCAGGTGGGAACCACAGTAGTTGTTGTTTATAAATAGTTACAAATAAGGCAAAAGGCCAAGACAGTGGAAAAATAAAATGCCTGTACTTGTCTTGATACTCACCTTGCACAATGATATAAGCTGTGGCATGGATACTATCAACACTGTTGGATGCAAAACACGTGTACTCGCCACTGTCCTCCTGAATGACGTTCTGAATATAGAGGCCGCCAGAGGGTGTGGTGTTCACTCGAGGATCACTGGGTAAGGGTGTCCGGTCACCTTTTGTCCAGGTGATCCGTGGTTGAGGGTGGCCTGTGGCACTGCATTCCAAAGTGACACTTTCCCCCACCAACACCTCTGTGTTCTGTGGCTGGATTACAAATGTGGGCCGGGCTATCACAATTCAAAAACACAAAAACAACAACATGTCCAAGTTAATTTCTTACAATCTAACAAGAGCATTTTCTTTGGAATTCTTGAAAAGGAAGGAAAGGGCATAATCAACTTGTTTGTTTGTCTTGTGAATTTTAAAAGTCAATGATACAGAATGAGAAACCTTAAAATAAAATTGAGAATTCTTTTCAAGATTTGTACAGAAAATAGAAATGGTCCCTGGCCTTATGCCAAGTAAATGCAGACAGCCCAAGAGGAATAAGCTATTCAGATTACTGGGTAAGAGTCAACTTCTTCTGTACAGGTTGACTGGACTGTATTGGAAAGAACACTGCCCAATCTGAATGCATTATAGACATTTTGCTAACTGTTGTACTGAATTGAAACATTGTTTTTAAAGATTAAGGCACTAGAGCATACAAAAATGTTCAATTCCACTCATAAAAAATATACATTAACACTATACTGAGATAGCATTTTTCAACTCTGAAGCGAGGAAAAAGCCCGCATCTACTAATATGTTCTGTGTGCATTCTGTGTAGTCAGCATTAGGGGTGCCACTGACATAGCCCACCCTGAGAACAATATGGCTGTGCCAAAATTAAAAACACTATGTCCAAAGTCCAGAAATACATTATCAGAAACACATCTCATAGATATTTATACATGAATATAAAAGGAAATCCAAGTATATACAAGTGGTTTTTCTCCCCTTGCTTGCTTTTTTTTGGGGGGGGGGGAGGGTCATATTATTTCTTTAGGTCAACAACCCCTATCCACAATTCAAAAAACATCCCAAACACAAATATTTTCCTAATACTCATTTGACATCACCTGGCATGAGAATGTATTTAGCCTTTATGTATTCCAGTTTTTAAAATTGTCAACGCAGTTTGTTATTTAGTATTATCATATTGAATTGTGTCCAACACTCTGCTAACAATGTTGCAACATGGGTAATGCACTATTTCACGTTTCTAAAGAAGTATCTCAAACTCTTCATTTCAAATGACATCTGGCCCACAGGATTCAGGATGAAGGAATGTGGGCTTGTGCACAGCAAGTATTTTTTGGAGGGGTGGGTGGGTGGGTGATGAAATATATTTCAAAAGGATAGTAACTTATTTAAATATTGGCACTTATGCACCATAACACATATGCCAAATACTCTTTACTCAAATATACACTTATATAATAGAATCCTATGCATCTATAACTGTTTCAGAGGGTTTTCAGTGGACTGACACATTTTTCTCCCAGGGAGCAGCCGGTGGGATTGGAACCACTAAGCTATTGGTTAACAGCTGAGAGTTTTAAGATGGTGTGACCAGGATCCTTCTAAGATATGCCAAGTTTTAAAAGGCACACTTGTCTTGCATGTGCTTTCAATTTTTATAAAAGAATCAAGAACCTCTTTTTAATAATTTTGTAAGACAGAGTGGGGATATCCATTGAACGGATGACAGTCAAGAGGGAGACATTTAAATCTGTTTCTATATATAGGTTTTAAGTCATATTAATCAAATATCCAACTTGAATATATAATAAAGTAAATTGTCATTCAAATTAACATTCCTAGCAATATGTCGAACTAAAGACTGTGAAACTAGACAGAAAAGTAGAATACCAGAGTCAGATTTACCACAAAGGTATTGACAAAATATGGTCAATTTAAAGTTTGAATCAGGCTGAGCCCCGGTGGCGTAGTGGTTGTGTGCGGGACTGCGGCCCACTGGGATGGAGGTTCAATTCCAGCAGTGGGGCTGGGCCTCCTACTCCCACCACCGGAGAGCAGTGATGCCCCCCCCCCCCCAAAAAAAAAAAGTTTGAATCAACTGCCTCAAGGGTTATGAAGGGAGGAGGCAAAGATCAGAATCTGCTCAAGATGCAGCATTAAATAGAAAATCCTAAATAAAGCTGGGTGCTCAAGATCCTCCTACCATCCAAGGGGTGCCAGAAATCAGTGAAATCCCCTTGCCCCTCGCCCAGGGGACTTTTCCCAATCGAAGTGGACTATCCATATCACTGAAGGGGTCTCATCTAAAAGCTGGTCCTCCCATGGGCTGGCTGCTTTAGGCTACAACAGGCAGAAGAAAGGGGATCCCAAAGAAGGGCTAATATGCAGAGAAAATAAAGAGCCAAAAAGTTATGCTTAAGGCTCTATCTAGACACAAGTTAAGAGCACAAAACAATAATGATGTCTTAAATGTTTTTTTTTTTTGTTTTTATATGTTTAGAAATACAATCACCTCTACTGAATTAGAAAGGGTGATTATGTGGGAGGGGAGAGGTAAAAATAGTAATTTCAGACTTTGGTAACTTAATAATGTCTATAAAAATCAAATAGTATTGGAAAATGAAAAATAATCACAAAATAAGGTAACGTGAAAAACTTTGAACATAGTCCAAAAAAAAATGATGTAATTTACAAATCTAAGTATATAATTACAAGACAAATAAATAGACCCACTTAAAGAATATGATTGCCAATCAGAAGTTTTTCAAAGTTTAGCTCTATACTGTTAATAAAACACATAGACTGTATATGTGTGTGGATAGACGGACAGATAGAAAGAGAAATGGTAGGGAAAAATATACCAAATATACTCTGTATTTATTTGTCATAAATAAGACAGCAAACACTGGAGAAAGAATCTCACAATGTTTGGAGATGCAGCTTAACACTCAAGCTTACACGTGCTCCTCACCAGGCGTACCTCAGACACTGTAGCTTTGGTTCCAGACCACTGCGATAAAGCAAGTCACATAAATGTTTTGGTTTCCCAGTACACATACGAGTTTCATTTACAATATACTGTAGCTTGTTATCTGTGCAACAGCATTATAAAAAATTTGAAAGATGTTTGAGGATGACCAAAATGTGAGAGAGAGATGTGAGGACATGCTGGTGAAGAAATGGCACAGTGAGACTTGCTCAGCACAGAGTCATCACAAATTCCCATTTCTGGTGAACAGTGTGTCCATGACGCACAATACTACCAGGTCTGCCTGCCTGCCGATTCTAGAGCTTACAATGGATCTCATGACAGTTTTAGACAAGTATCTTTGCCTTGTAACTTTTAAAACAATTTCACAACTTTATACAATCATAGTATAATACCATCATTCATATAGTTCCCCAAGGTGCATACACTTACACAATAAGACATTAAAGTCTGGGTTTTTTTTAACATCATAATAAGCCAAAGCACAAAAACTCTAGTTATCAATGTTTCTGAGGGCTGCTGCTGACTTCCAAGCATGCAGATATTCCTGATCATCTAGATGAAGCTGGAGAATGAAATGACTTCAGTAGGTCCAAGGTTGTCATTTTCACTCATCTCAAGTATCTATATTAAAGCAAATTAACTTAAAGACACAAAGGGTAAATAAAAATAGAAGCCTTCATGATCAAAGTCTAATCCATAGGAAGATAAAAATTATAAACTTTTATTTCCCTAATAACAGAGCTTCAAACAGCATAGAGTATTTAACCTCTTATGACCCATTGATGTACACATCACTCTATGATTGTTACTGTGTATTATTATCATAGTAATAACTCTGTTCCAACTATCAATAAAAATCCAGAGAGTAAATATTTTACGCTTTGAGGTCATACAGTCTTTGCTGCCATTACTTTTAACTCTGTCACTACAGCACAAACACAGCCAGAGACATTCCATAAACAATTGTGTCTGTGTTCAAATAAAACCCATTACAGACACTAAAATGCGAACCCCATATAACTTTCATATGCCACAAAACTTCACACCTGTATTAAAATGCCTGGAGTAATGTATTATATATATATATATATATATATATATTTATGATTAGCATACTGAGGTATATAGTATATTTCATGTGTTACATAGAATAAGCAAATAAATAAAAAACCCAACTATAATCAAGCTGATTCCAATTAATAAACAATCATAGAGGACAGGATAGAACGGAGATGCTCAACAAGATTCCCAAGGGTGCACACCTTAGCAGAAGCCCACTGCCACATCATTCGGTGGAACCGCTGGTATATTCAAACCACTGTTCTTCCAGCTAGCGGAGTACTGCTTTAATCACAGCGTCTCTAGCGATCCTATTATATCATTTAACACCCACTGCAACTGAGTTCATTCTGATTCACACAGACCGTAGAAGACAAGAGCATCATTCCTTCAGGCTTCCCAGACGGCCAGATTTCCAAAACAGTGGGTTGGAGCTGCCCAACCTAACCACTGTGTCTCAAGTTACTTACTGCAGTGTAGACTGAATGAGGCTACTGCTCTCAAGAGAAACACTTGTGGTACAGTGGACTACACTAACGTGACCAGATTTTAAGCGGGACACCATTGACTGGGGGTAGGGGGCGGGGGTGGGGGGGTGTTCTTGATTAAAAATTTGGTCTCTATGGAACAACAAAAATTTTCATAGAACGCAAAAACAGTATTGCAATATATTTAACTTTAAAACGCCGTGTGGCATTGATAAATTGTTAAAAAGCGAGACATCTGGTCACCTTAGGTTACATGTTGGGTTTCTAATTACAAAGTCAGCAGTTTGAAACCACCGGCCACAACACAAGAGAAAGATGTGGCTGTCTACTCCTGTAAAGAGTTAGTCTCCGAAACCCACGGGCCAGCTCTCCCCTGTCCTCTAGGGTCACACTGAACCGGAATCAACTCCATGGGAGTGAGTTCTTCCTAAGACACTTCAGATCAAAGGGTTCAAAGGTTGTAATTTCCTGGCCATGAACAGCATGCTAAATATTTTTATCCAGAGACCAATAATCCACTAATAGAACAACTTTCTAAAAACATTCAATATTATTCTCCATTGTTCGAGGCATCAACTGTCTTGAGTGTATAGACTTGTAAGTTTACATCCCTGGATCAGGGCTGAATGTGGCATAGATGGGTTCAAACATACAACGCAAAGGAAAGTACAGGACCCAGCAGTGTTCCATTCTGCTGTCTGGAGGGACATTGTGGGTCAGAACCAATCTGACAACACCTAGCAGCAATGGCAACGAAAAAAGCAAGTCTACGCAAGACCCAGGGCAATGTGGTTCCCCACCACACCCCAATGCTGCCAGGAAGCAGGACTTTCCCTCTCCCACCTCAACAACTGGAATTATTTTGCAGAGGTGAAATGAAGAGGAAATGGCATGGTGGAGGAAGGCCAGGTGAGTCTGTGAGGAGCATCTTACGTAGCGTCAACATACCTGGAGTTCCAAAGTATCGGAGGGTAACCTCGTGCGTTTTCACTTCTCCAGCTACGTTTTTTGCCATGCACTGGTAGATCCCCTGGTCCGTCTCCTGAGTATTTTGAATCATCAGAGTTCCGTCGTCCAACAGGTTTAGACGGGAATCTGCTTTCATACTCAGCTCATTGCTGTGAAGGCAGAAAGAGGTGAAAGGACATGGAAACACCGACGCCTACTGAGCAGTGGTGCTGGTGAGCAGAACAGGATTCCGATGCTGCAGAGTGCGCCCTGGGACTTCAGGGGCAAAGGACACCACACCTTGTCTTTTCAGGACATTTTTGTTTCTGAATAGCCTGTCTTAATAGATATTTCTGGCAAAGGGTTTATAGCTCTGGCTAATTCATATAATCACTTTTATTATGTACAAGTTTAATTTAGAGCTACAGGTTTCACAGTCGTAATTACAAAAGGGAAAACTGAACATAAGGTAGAAAATCACAAGTAGTATTTGCCTTGAGGCAAATTAATTAAAGAGACAGAACTAAAGGCAAATTTTTATATTACTAAAAGCCATATAGAGTGAATTTATACACACATATATAGAAGCAAGCTTCTGACCTCTTCCAACAATACACAAAAAACCAGTGACATTACGCTTACTGTTACAGATAGTGCATCTGCCAAGATGTGCAATTCCAAGACGCTAATCTCCTTATCCTCCACATGACTTTGGTGAATCCTCTGAACAATCAAGACTTCTTGCTGGATGCCTGCCACATCACTCAGACATGAACAACTAATTTGCCTTGTCAGTCAGGCAAAAAAAGACACCCTGTGACTCAGTCCATCCCCTGACATCTACACAGCTCACCCGTTTCTACAAGTAACCTCCTATCCCTCACCATGTGAAAGGACTGCTTCCCTTTGATGCAAAACGTATAAGAAAAAGAGAACTGAAGTTGACAAGTAGGCGCGATCACATTTATGGTTAATGCACCAAGAGACTAAGAAAAGCCAGTGTACTGAGCTAATCGAGAACTTGGGGGCCCTAGTGGAGTATCGACTAATTCCAAAGCAGAGCCTCGGAGGCCATGAGTCTGATTCGGGTAGAATGGGACGACACCATTCCACTTAGTGTGTTCCTGAAGGCCTGAGTAGATCTTCGTCATAGGGCTTCTATGGCTATCAGTGTTAATGAAAGCCAACTGCCACGGAGTTCTCCCAGAGTGGCTGCCAGGTTTGAGTTGGTGACCTTTTCTGCAGTCAGCACTGCAAAGCCAGGGCTCCCATGCATGAACAGAGACACATCTAAATAATATTCCATTTTTATTAGAAGATCAGGAGACAAGGTCTTCCTCTACAAACTTTCACCCAAATCACAATCAAAAGCTAAAAAAGAAATCAGTTCTTTGGAATCAATAACGTGCATACTCATATTTCAATGCAGCCAGGTAGGAAAAAAAGACAGATAAACCTACTTTGACAATAAAAATTCACTTTTCTTAGGTTATGTAATTAATCCCCTTCAATGGTGAGAATGACTCTACCTAATTTTCCAAAGAATCAGCAGAGCCAAGGAATTGTGATTGATTACAACTACTGAAGGGAGTTAGGTCATTTGGAAAATGCATCTCCCATGAGCTCTGTTTAGAGACTTCAGTGTGCTTCTGAATGAACAGTAAATGCACTCATGTGTGGACCATACACCAGTTTCCTTCAGCGTTTGTCTGTCTGGCACGATCTTGGTCTGTAATCCACAGAAACTTTTTAATTCACACAAACTTTTCTAGCTAGAAGCAACTATCATGTCAAGCCCTGTAAAGACTGCATTCACACTTAGGTGTTAGGTTGTTAGGTGTCACTGAATATGTGTCAACCCATCACAGCCCGACGTACAACAGAACGAAGCGAATCAATCCATGGTCCTGCAACGTCATCGTCGTCGTCGTAGTAATATCCCTGTCCTTGAGTCCAATGATGCAGCCACCGAGTCAGTCCACAGCAACAAGGCTCTCCCTCTCTCACTGCCCCTCCACTTCACCAAGCACGCTATCCTCCTCCAGGGGCAGCTTTCTGCGGACAACAAGTCCAAAGTAGGCAAGCCTTGCCCTCCCGGCCTCCGAGGAGCACTCTGGCCGTACTTCTTCCGAGACAGATCAATTTGTCCTTTGGGCAGTCCATGGTATTTGCAATCTTATTCACCAGCACCACAATCCAAATGCAGAAATCCTTTTTCAGTCTTCCTTATTCAATGTCCAACTTTCAAGTGCATGTGAGGCAATTAAAAAACACCATGGGTGGGTCAGGTGCCCTGTTTTAAGTTTGTCAGACTAGCGTGGGATGTGTACTGTTGTGATGCGAGAGCTATGCTACCAGGATTTCAGACACCAGCAAGGTTCCCAAGTGTGGAGACGGTCAGTGGAGGTTTCTAAGGCAGACGAGGAAGAAAAGCCGAGCAACCTACTTCCCAAGCTGCCAAAGTGCTGCTGCAACCATTCTGAAATCATCTTTAGCAAACTTTTATTTGTCTGTAATATTAATGACATTGTTCGGTGATTTCTGCATTCTGTCAGATAAGCTTCTTTGGAGTGGGCACCACTAGGGTGTTTTCCAGGTGATGACACAGTTTTGTGCAACGTTAGACACACCCTCTCAGTGCGGTGCTGCTGCTCAGCAACCAACACCAAGCTCTTACACAGATGCTTCTTGGTATTTCGGATTGACGCTGAAGTATGCTGGATGTACCATCTCATCCCCTTCAGAACCCTCAGAGACAATGCCTTCTATTTTTCCTATACAACAATGTGATCCAGTCCCGATGCGGTTTTATAGCATGCCATCCAAATCCGGGGTGGCATGGACATTCCTATCATCTTTATGGGTACTAACACATCATCACATCCCGTCTCTGACAGCTCTCACTAGCGTCGTGGTCGGCTTTTCTATAAATACCATTTGACCCAGAACCCAAACAAATTTGCCTTTGAGCGTCTGGCTACTGGCAGCAAAGGAATGATGATGCCATCAGTGTCTGAGAAGCCTGGCAGTGGAACCTGGATATTCCAAACAAGACCAGGAGCTCAAAGTGCAAACACCGAAAACTGAGGTGGGGTGTAAAGTTGTGGCTCCTGTATGTGAGCATGCGGTTGTCTATTTTCACATCCGTTCGATAAGTAGCGATCGTCATTTGTCACACCATTCCTTTTCATTGTGATGACGGCAGCTTTATAATTTAAACTTCAAAGTACTCCCTCTTTTAACAATAGAAATCCTTTAGAGAACCCCGCTTCAGATAGGCTAAGGTTCCCCATGGCACACCTTTGCCCACGCGTCCACTTCCCCTACAGGTCATGCCCTTCCTGGCCAATTCCCTTTTTCATCTCTCATCTCTGCTCTTCATCTAATCTCGCCAACACCCCGTCCGTGCCCTGACTTCACAGGGCACAGAGGAGACAGCATTCTTTACTTTGTACACAATTCCGTCCCTGACAATGCAGTCTGTTTATAGGAATTTCCTCTGCTGTCTGAGAGCTCTGAGAGGTTAGGTGGAGAATATCTTATCTGTGAACTTCCAGCATTCATCAAAATATTTTTCTCTTCAGAGACCCCTTATAAATGCTTCTAACATGAAGTAGAACATTGGCCACAGGAGAAAAATTAGACACAGAAACCCAGTAAGTAACTATTGAATTAGTAGCATATGTCTGCAGCTGCCTCCCTGAGAAGTACAGGCCTTGAGTAAGATTCACTAGCACCACCCTCATGTGGTCTGCAGTGTTCATTAGTTCAATACCAGCTTAAGCCCATGACAAAATCCACGCAGTCTCTGGGCAGAGCAAATCAGGCACAGCCCGAAGGCAAGTGGACAGCTACAAGAAGCATGTACATTAAGTTCTTCCTCTAGCTCCTCACCCCAGGATCCCTTTGCCTAAGCCAATGTACTTGGCAGATGGCTCTAAGGCCACCAGAACTATCTGCTTCCAGTTTCTGTATAGATAACAAAGAAGCATTCATCTGTCAGTGTGTCCAACTGGGGGGCTGCTGTGCCGTTCTGATGTGAGACGCTGCATCACTGGTATTTCAAATGGCAACAGGGAATCTCCCAAAAGAAGACAGCAGAAAGGAGGCCTGGTGATCTATTTCCACTGTAGCTGATGAAACCCTACGGGTCACAACAGAATGCTACCTGATCTAATGCTGGCAGACGAGTCCACTAAGGAGGAAAGCATGACGCAATAGCTCATCACAGCCTTGACTGTGAAGACAGAGGAATAGAGAGCAATGCTTCACCTTGAAGCATATGGTGTTGCTGTGAATTAGAGCCTGCTTGACAGAAATGAACAATAACAGCAAATCCAGCATAAGAAAGATCAAATGTGCTTTTTCCCTTTAACTGTGGAAGAAAAGAATTAAAATATGTGATTGAGAGGCTGGGGAGGAGGGGGAGAGAAGAAATAGTGAAACCTATTTTTTTTTGGGGGGGGGGGCATCCCTGCTCTCCGGTGGTGGGAGTAGGAGGCCCAGCCCCACTGCTGGAACTGAACCTCCGTCCCAGTGGGCCGCAGTCCCGCGCACAACCACTACGCCACCGGGGCTCAGTCCGAAACCTATTTTCTAATAAATCAAGTACCTGAATATTATTTTGAGAAAGATATATACGAATGAATGTCCTCTAGTAACACTGCGTTGATGCTACAAGCTATGTCACTGGTTATTTACAGAATCCCAGCAGGCTCATCCAATGCGGTACGTTTCCTTGGCTCTTCCAGAATAAGACAGACTAGAAAGAAAAACCTGCACAAGCTCCGCTTACTTGTTTCGGAGCCAGATGATTTCAGGTTTGGGATTGCCTTCCGCTCTGCAAGTGAAGTAGACAGTGTTCCCTGAGGTCACGTCTGCATCCTGGGGCTCTGAGGTAATCCTGGGCCTCTCTGTGCCAAACAATGAAATGGAAACTGGATTAGTTTTAGACCATCAAGTTAACAACACAAACCTAAGTCCTTCTATGCAAAGTCACAGGTGTTCAAAAGCACATCTCAACTGTGAATGTTTTATTACCCTCACTCAAGGGAAAGATTAGCTTCTTTACAGAGAAGATCGCTGGAGAGCACGAATCTTTTCAAAGCATTGTTTCATACCTCAGAGAGGTTACAAAGACTCTTGGAGATGAGGCAACACTGAAATCTTTTCAGGTAGGCGTCAAATAATGGCTGCCATGGTCTACTTAAGAACGCTTGGTAGCATATGGGTTAACCCCAAAGTCAGTGATTAATCTCAGCAGTAGCTCCAGGGAAGAAAGATGACATCGCTGCTCAATAAATATTTAGTCTCGCGATCCCCAAAGAACATTTCTGCTCTGTCCACAGGTCAATGTCTATGAATTGGAATCAACTCAATGGCAGTGGTATTTGGTTTGGTGACACCAGTGAAGCATTTAGCTGTTAAAAGAAAGGTTGGCAGTTTGAACGCATCCAGCTACTCTGCAGTATCTTAAAAAATTATCACATGGGATCGCTGTAAATCGAAAATCACCTCAATAGAACATAACAGCAAGGGTGTATCTAACCTATAAGGAAGCATAATACACTACAGAACAGACACAGCAAGTAACTACTTTTATTGAATAAAGGAGATGGACCTTTTTAGCTAAAAGCAACTTGGGGGGCTGAGCCCCGGGGGCGTAAGTGGTTGAGTGCGGGACTGCGGCCCACAGGCTTGGCAGTTCAAATCCAGCGGCGGCTCTCAGGAGCAGCGCTGGGTAGCTCCCATGACCACCTGAGGCAGTGATGCCCCCACCCCCCCAAAAAAGTAAAAGCAACGTGGAGAGCAAAAAAACATGTGAAATGATGACACCCAAGCTACTCCTCTTATTGGCCTTCCTTCACATGCACCAACTTGAAAAGAAGGGGCGCCCTCGTGCCGCCGCGTATTTCCACCCTAAGTGCTGGTGCCTCTCAATTTGTCATCTCTAAGAGAGTTATCCGCAGTCCTGGCAAGGCCTTGGGTACGAGGTGATGTGCTATCTAGAAAGTCAGCTCTACAATCACCGCCTGTTCCTCGGCAGAAAGATGAGGCTTTCCATTCCCATGAGGAATGACAGCTTCAGAAACCCACAGAGGCAGTTCTATTCTGTCCGCTTGAATTGCTATAATCTCAAACGGATCAATGGCAGCGGGTTTGAGTTTCAAGAAGAAATTCCTCCTGCTCCGGGTCTATCTATGCAACTGCCTTCTGGATAGCTTCTCCGGGCATGTATAAAGAAATAAGGCTTTAATAATGAGGCAGGCCTACATTTAATTGTCAGTTTAGTCACTTATCGACTCTGAAATATTTTAAAAATTATCACTCAATTTCTCTGAGCCTAAAGTACCCATCTACCTAGCCAATACATTTGTTGCCAGCATTACAAAAGGAAACATACACAATACATATGCAAATATGGCCAGCAAAGCCATTATTTCATGCTGCCAGGTGCAAGTCAGTTCTGACTAAGAGTGATCCTAATTTTGACTCAGCCAGGTCTTGCGTCCTTTGCAGTGACTGTTGCTTGAACCCACTGTCACAGCTACTTTGTCAATCCATCCTATTAAGGGTCTTGTATTTGGAGCTGACCTCCTTTTCCAGGGACTGTCTCTCCTGATGACAAGACCAAAGTACATGGCAGGAAGTCTGCCATCTTCTCTTCCACTTTTCAAGGAGCACGCTGTCTGCACTTCGGTCAAGGCAGATCTGTTTGTTCTTCTGGAAGTTCAACATATGTTCAATATTCTTCACCAACTCCATACTTCAGCTACCTCAATACTTCTGTGGTCTTCCTTATTTCTTGTCCAGTAATTGAAAATATGTTCTCAAAGTGATCTATTTGCTTTTTAACTCTTTAAAGTTTAGCTATATTTAGTTTTTAATTTTTAGAATTTTTTTTTCTGCGAAGATTTACCTAATGTACCACATCACTTAATTACTTGAAAACATTATGCTACGGAAAATCAGCATCATAAAAATAATAGAATTAATGAAGTTTACTTATAAAAAAAACATACAAAAGTTTGTGTATGCAAAGTGTCAAAGGAATCAGGTATCAGGCATCAAAGAACAATAAGTCATATCATTGTGTGCATACCTTCCTGACATGATCAATGAAGACAAATGTGTGCACAAACAAAAGTGGTGAAGAAAGCTGATGGTGCCTGGCTATCAAAAGATATTACATCTGGGGTGTTAAAGGCTTGAAGGTAAGCAAGCAGCCATGTAGCTCAGAAGCAACAAAGCCCACATGGAAGAAGGGCACCAGCCTGTGTGACCACAAGGTGTCAAAGGGATCAAGTATCAAAGAATTAAAAATTATATCATTGTGAGTGCAGACTGTGGACCCAAAGTCCATCTGTAGGTAAAGCAACATCCCCTAACAGAAGGGTCTCTGGGAGGAAAGCGCAATCCCAGCTCCCAACCAGGCTCCCTTCCATTCACCATTCCCCCTAGAGGCCCCATCCCCTAGAGGTATCCCTTATCCTTTTATCTAGCACCATCAATTTGTTTAGACAGTCAGGGAGCTACTCCTTTAAACACTCATTTGATGGTTGGAGGGGAGGTGGGTGGTGGTGAGGGAGTGAAAGAGACACAGTGAGGCAGTAGTACTTCATTTCATTTTGCTTATTATGCAAGGAATCTTGAAATAAAACCTAAGTGTACCCCCAAAGTTAAAGATATTATTATCAATACCCTAAAACTAGACCCTCAACAGTTCAAAGAGCTGTCTAGGACCCCTCGGTGCTCTTCTGAAAGAACAGTCTGTGAAGACAAACTGATGCCTCCTTTATACATCATGACACATGTACCATTAAGCTGATTTAATAATATGGTCTGGCAGCGTTCCATTCTGTACAACTAACTAGTAACGACAGGTACCATGGGGTGGACTTTCTCACGGAACATCTTCATCCAGATGCAAATAAAACTGAGCTCCAGAAGGACAAAACCAGACTGCTGGAGAGACAGCCGGGCATGTTAAAACCATCTTGGGAATGCCAAAGCACAAATCAAGTGTCAGCCCAGATGACTGCTAGAACCACTTTCTACCTGAGACTGCAATCGAGAAAGGTACCAATGACTTACTTACCACAGTTAAGTTCTTCTGGGGTGATTGTTGCCACTGATCGTCCCTGGATTCTTCTCGGATATTCACAAGTGGCTGCTGCTTGTGCATTACCAGACTGGGCGTAAGTCTTCAGCAAATCTGCCAGCCACAAGATTTCACAGTCACAGTGCAATGCATTTGAGTCCAATCGCCTTGGAGGAGGAAGAAACATGAACCATGAGCAGTAGAATAAGTAGATGTCCATCCTAGACAGATAAGGGCACTGGGGTTCAAAAGTCCAACATGAGCCCGATTCAACACATATGACAGGGACTCTAGTGGCTTTATGACTTTGGGATGAGATTCTATTTTTGCCCAAGGTGCTATGAGGTGCGATCCAGCCTTCGGAAAACCAAGTATAGATACATAGCTTAATAAAAGTCGGGGCCAGTAAGCAAAGCAGGGCAAGGATAGAGGGGAATCACGAATGACACTAATAAAAAATGGAAAAGCTCACAACTCATCAGTGTTCAAATATGACTGTTTTTACTTCAAAGCAAGGAACAGATGTGGCTTGTATCGGTTTAGGGAAAGCTTCCTGAACGACACTTAGCAAGATCCAATATAAAAAGCGATGATACAATGACAGTCACTAAGCTTTCTCTCCCTTCCTCCCTCTCGCACTTGCTGTCATCCAGTCTATGGCACCTCACGGAAACCCTGCAGGACAGAATGGAAGGGCCCCTAAGAGTCTCCCAAGCTAACTCTTCACAGGAGTAGGAAATCTCACCTTTCTCCCAAAGAGCAGCTGCTGCTGGAAAGCAACCGTGTGGTTCGCAGTCCAGGGAGTGACCACTGCACCACTCCGACTCTCTAGCACCACCAAGCTATCCCTGCTGTTCGTCCCCAACCATCTCATGGGAACTAGATTAGCTTTCTGAGGCCTTAAGCATCAAACAACACTGCATTTGAGGATGGCTGGGGTTGCCTTGTAATGCCAATCCTTCAAGTAACCATTATACACAGCTAAGCTTCTGGAAAATTTCTAATGAAACAGCTGGCTGATTTTTTCCTTTCACTTTTCCATTAAGAGAAGATCGCAATTTCTTCCATCAAGAACAAAGCACAAAAGCAGTAACAAAAGGCAGTGGAAGAGGAGGAGCACTGGAAATAGAAGCTCCTTGTTTGAAACACTTTTTTATATGACAAATACTGCCATCGGAGCTTCCCATGAACTATGAACTCATTATCAAAGTCCCCTGGGAGACAGGTATTCTCCATTTTACAGATTAGGATATGAGACTCTGAAGTTAAGTAAATAATCCTGGATCGCAATGGGCAGGTAGGCAGAGCCAGGACTTGAACTTATATGATCTCAGTCATGACTTAGTGGTGGTGCAGTGGGCTAAGTATTAGACTGCTAACCTCAAGGTAAGGGGTTCAAACACACGAGCCACTTCAAAGGAGTAAGAGGAGTCCATCAGCTGCCATAAGGATTTATAGCATTGTGCTAGTCACCTAATCTGGTGTCACTTTGAGGGTTAAGAGTGCAGGGGTGAGTTGAGACTGTCAATCTGGAGATAGCCAATGAGACCTCAGTGGGAATGACCTTCTCCTGAGCATTCTGGAAAATGGGGTAATTTGTTCTTGGAGGGAGGAGACACTTTCTTTGCTCACTCTCCTGGAGACACTTTACTGACAAACCACATGCCACTACACTGATACAGCCCATGCCCTGGGAACTGGAAGAGCCACTTAGAGACCCCTGCCAGCGCTGAGATGCTCATAACGCCACTAGACTCAACGACTTTCTATTCGCTGGCTTGTGAACATTCTGCACTTGGCATCATTGCGTGTATTTCATGAATCTGAAGAGGACTTCACAGGGTGGTATGGGATATATGGGCTAATATCAGACTTATGACCTTGGACTGAACTGGGTTGGGATGTTTTCTCAGTGTACAATTACCCTGTGCATAAAGCGCTTATATTCATGTGAATGTTTCTTTAGTCTACTCGTGAGTTGTAAACAGGCCTCCTCTGTCCTCTAAGGAAACTAGAATTAGACTGACTCAAGGGCAGGGGAGGCAGAAGTTTACACCACCACCAGACGTCAATTCCAGATCACAGAGTAGAAGTAGCCTCATCAGGCTGTCCTGGCTGCGGCCTTACAGAAGCATACTGCCAGCCACCATCCAAGGCACCTTTGGGTAGATTAGAACCGCTCACCTTTCCACATTATCAAGTTTATATTACCTCTAACTCTACCCACAGACCTACTAATGGAAAAACTGCATCTATGGCGATTAGTTTTAAACTACTGAAAAATCTCTCATAAAAGTGTGACAGTGAATAGAAACTGCTCATTGACACCCACTCCAGTGGCTCTGAAGGCACACATCATGCCTGTCATGTCCCAGACAAGCCTTTGCCTCTACCCTCTCTATAGATTCCATTCCGGTTCACAGCAACATGTAGAATAGAGGAGAACTACTCACAGGGTTTACAAAGCCATAAATCCTAAGGGAAGCAGATGTCTTGCCGTACTCCTTGGAGTAGCTGGTCGGTTCAAACTACCAAATGACAGCAATTTGATGCTTTAACCACAGCACCACCAGAGTGTAAATGAACACTTCAAACAACAACCACAACAACAAAAACAAGCAAACTCGCTGTCACTGAGTGGGTTCTGACTCATCACGACCCTGTAAGAGAAAGTAGAACTGCCTCTTGTGGCTGCCCAGGTTGTAATCTCACAGTCCCAATTAAATGAGAGTTCATTACCACATTCTCTGAGTCATCTTTGAATTGTTTTATTTCTAATGGACTTAATCTATCCTCCACATGTTCGTGCTCTTTCATACTACGTATTCTGGTTGTTCAAAGCACTTCAAAATTCCCAATAAAAGGGACCAGGCAAATGGATGGCAAAGAGGTGTCAGGGTTGCTGAAAAAGAAGCATAAAAGGCATTATACTTACAATCTTTTCATGGATTCCAAATGATTAAATATTCCTGGAACTAAATGAGTAATTCGGTTGTTATGTAAAAACCTGTTGGAAGAGATAACAAATCCAGTTTTAAAAATCCTCAGCCATGTAGGACAAAATATAAAAATTCAAATGGATATATTGGATACATATGAGAAAATAAATAAAATAAAAATCAAATATATTGCTATTTTTCTTTATTTCAGTAATTACAGTTATTTAATATAAATGAATGTGAAAACAATGGTAATTACTCAAGGCAAAAGCTATAGCTGCCCCTCCCTCATTTTACTACCAATTTCCCAATTAGAGAAAGTTATGGGCCAGGTTGCCACACTGCTAATTACACTAGAAACAAAGATTCTATACCAGAAAAGTTCTCTTAGCAATTTGACTAGATGCAGACCTAAATTCTAGAAAACAAATAAGCAAAACCCATAAACATCATGCTCTCTAGGGGAAAATATAGAGAATAAAAGCAACTCACAGTCTTTCCAGTTTTGGTAGATGTTGAAATGATTCTGGGTCCAGAGTTTCTATTTGATTAAAGTGCAGGTATCTAGAAAAGTGTTTTTAAAAAGAATAACAAAAGAAAAAGAAACACAATTTAAAACTATTTTGATTATTTTTTCAGATATATATTTATTTTTTCCAAATCTTTTCCAATTCAGATGTCAACAGATAACAACACTCTATATTTCCTCCACTGTATGGAAAACAGATCAAATATTAAAATAAGAAGACAAAACAAAAGTTAGTCATGGGTGCTCACAAATAACCAGTATAAAATATAGATCGACACACTGTCTTAAGGATGATGCTCCCAGGTCTATCTTGCTTCTTTTTACAAAGATCAACATAATTATAACAAATATGTAAATATATAAGTACTGCCACCAACTATTTTAACTAATAATTAATTTGAAGGAAAAAAATCAAGTTGTTTAATTTACCACTAAGCATATTGTTATCTAACTAAACAACTGCTGTAATAATAATAAAGAAAATGATATGACGTTAAAAAGATATGTTTAGTTATATGGTCTTCAATTATATAAAATATCTGGATTCTCATTCTTTCCATTTAAGATGTCTCCTAACATTCCAAAATGTGGCATAACTAATTTCTTTCAATTTCCTGAAAATTGCTTTCCTCAACATTGGTGTCTCACTTTGAAAATTGGTGAGGATTTTTCTCTTTCCCCTCTCATCCCTCTTGGAAGTATGATGAAATCATCCTTCTAATTGGGGTTCTTAAATTGCCAAGTCAGTGCCTTTACAGTATGAACCGTTTATCCACAATACACATCACTGAAAATAAGGACATATTCTAAAAGTCTTCTGCTTTTAGAGGTCCTGGGACCAATGAAAATAACAGAATTAAAATACTGGAAGTTACCATCGTTCTCATAAAACCCCCCCTCCCCCCCCAAAAGAAAGTAGGTCTTCATTATCATTCTGAAATTACTTTAACTCAAGATCAGGAAACTTCGCTGTCAGGGTTTTCGAGAACCCTAGGCTTTCTTGGGGCTTCTCTTAGGGCATTTTCAGATTAAAACAGACTGAGAAAGGTCTGGGAGCCTACATCTGAATATTAGTCTATAAAGACATCATGGGTCACAATGGAACACTGTCTGACCTACTTTCTTTGGACATGATATCGAAAGGCTTGAATACCTATCCTGCTTCATAAGTGGCTCCTTTTCTAGACCTGATCAACAGGCAAAACTCACTCCTGGTCATTTCTCCGGTTTCTGCATACCATAGCATATCATGTGCACATTACATTTATATCATGTGCTCAACTACACGGATAAGAGACAGTAAGGAGAGGAAGGGACTGCCAAATCAGTAGTTACTGTAGCCAATATTCAGAAAGAGGAGTAAAAAAAACTTAAACACTATGGAACATCTCCTGTGTGCTAAATCATATGCTGACATATAAATCATGGTCTCTCACTTCCTGCAACTTAGACCTAACCAAGGGATAGACACAGTGTCTATCTAGCTATCTAAACACAAGATGCTTTACAGAGGAGATACCTTTAATACTGTCTGGACATGTGAAGAGTCCTGATATAAGAATAAGAAGAATCACTGCCCGGAAGGCAGTGATGCCAAAATAAATAAATAAATAAGAAACCAACCAAGGGAGTTAGGAAAAAAACCAGGAAGACTGTGAAAATCATCATTTGATAGTTATCTGCTCTAATGATGCTTTCATTTGGCATTCACAGTAAAAGTTGGATCAGGGAAAAAATTAAGTAGGTATGACTTAAGCATTCCATGTTCAAAAGCACTTAGGACAAATTGCTGTCAGGGTTTTCGAGAACCCTAGGCTTTCTTGGGGCTTCTCTTAGGGCATTTTCAGATTAAAACAGACTGAAAAAGGCCTGGGAGCCTACATCTGAATATTAGTCTATAAAGACATCATGGGTCACAATGGAACACTCTCTGACCTACTTTCTTTGGACATGATATCGAAAGGCCACAATCACTTAAATAAGAGGTAGTATTTGGTGATAAACAGGAACAACCAGGGCGAGGGTGGCCCACCTTAAAATGAAATGACACAACAGTTGTAGTTCATGTCTGGAACATTAGATTGTCAGGATAGGTCTGGGCATGTTTCATTCTGAGCTACATCAGGTCACTATGAGTCAATCAGGGGCCAGAGCTGAAGGAGCCTGGGCACCATCTCATCTATCCCTGTGTGAGGACAGTTGAAGAAACTAAGGGCTAAAGTGACTGTTCTCTTCCCCTCAAGAACATTGAAGTCATTGCTGAAGCCACATACGTGTTTCCTGATTCAGGCTAAGCATGTTTTCTGATAGAAGATACTGTCCCCACAGGGCTGCTCATGTAGATAGACACTGAGGAGCTGGCCCACCACACAAATCTCATAGCCTCTCCGAAGTCTTTGGATGTGGGCTCTGCCACATTGCCTTTTCCTCTGTCACTCAGATTTCCTACCCTCAGACTGGCTTATCAGGACATTAGCCTAAGTCACTACAGAGAGACTCTGGGTATCAGTATCATCCCGGGTGACTAAAAGGCGCTTGTTCAATGCAGCAGGATGGAATCAAACAAGATCCAGAACTGTGGCCTCCCCCTGTGCTCAGCACTTTGTATACAAGTCAGTGATAATATTAGGTCATTGTCAACCTGCTTATCTCCTCTCTATAGGGTATACTATTTAAAGATAAAAGAACATCTCCTAATGGCCCCCTTTATTTCCCTCCGATATTCAACAGTGTTGACTGAATGAAACAAAGGTCTCAACAGTCAAGATTCCCAACTAATCTATTTGAAGGTTTCAAAGGCAGCCGAACAGACTCAAATTACACTTACTATATTCATTAAAATCTTTAGAGTCAAAATGTTTTTCATTTATGGTATTCTCTCTGCTTCCATTTTCTCCAAAGACATTGCCCGATTCTCTTCCTTAAAAAGTATTCAACTTATCTCCTTGCAAAGTTAGATGACTATCGCTGGACTAATTATTTTAGCTCATGGGTGTCATCTATTTGTCTTATTGTCTATTAAAACCTTACTGAATACAAGCGATCCTTTGAAAACTCTCCCCATGTTTACATGTCTTTTAGAGTCATACGTTTTTGCTGTGATCTAAATATTTGCAAAAAAATCTTTTACTCCATTAGACATACAAACAAAAAACAGAATGACTGCCATGAGTCAATTCTGACTCGGAGTAGCTTTCTAAGAGAGGGTAGAACTGGCCCCATGGGTTCTCAAGACTGAGATCTTCAAGGGAGTAGAAGGTGCCATCTTCTTGAAGAGGAGCAGCTCGTGCTTTCAAACCGCTGGCCTTGCTTGCAGTCAGCAGTCCAACTCATAATCACGATGTCACCAGGGCTCCATAAATAACCCTGAAACGCCTCCTTTCAAGTGGATTGCAATTCATAGCATTGCTATGGGATAGAAAGAGGAAAAAAAAGAGTCCCACAAGTTCCCAACGCCGTAACATTTAAGGAATGAGACTGTGCTGTCTTTCTTGCACATTCTGGCTGATGAGCTTCAACTGCTGACCTACGCTTCTACCAGAGTGTCATCAGGAATCATACTCCTCGGGAAAGCTCCAAAGAAAACCCACTGTCACCACGTGCTCTCATCCTTACAGCAACCGCTCCTTTGGGTTTCCGAGACTGCGAAATCTCCTGGACACACACACAGAGTCCTCCTCTTCCCAGAGAGGAGCTGAAGGGCGCGAAAAGCAAAGTGCAGTTAGCAGCACAATGCCTAACTCCCTGTGCTGCCTTAAATACAACTTCTCAATGCATACTATGCCATGGATAATAAGCAAAGAAAAAGTTTTGCTTGGATAAATATTGATTTGTAAAGATGAGCATTGTGTGTATCTTCAAGCAAATTGTTTCAAGGGGGCTTCTCCTCCCAGATCTGCCTTTGAACATATGGCTGTGTCCAATCAGCCAGTGACTCGTGTAGAGAAATACTTTTAGTGAAAGACCGTCATGCTGCATCCTAACAAACTCCAGCTGCTTTCCAACATTTTGTAAAATCAAATGGTAACTGAAGAAAACCTCTCGGTTATCATTTTAGCTAACTTACTGAATATGGCTGGTCAAGCAAACTCAAAACAAACTCACTGGCATCAGCAAGCCCTCTGGGCAGCTGAGCTGGCAGCCTGATGGGTGCTCACTCTAAGGCGAGCAGGTTGGAGGCACCAGACACTTACACCATGCAGAGAAAGCTTTCTGCTTGCTGGCAACAGGGGATTCTACTGTGTGCTATGGGGCTGCTGGGGCTGCTATGACTCAGAATCAACTCCACAGGAAAAAACAAATTAATTAACTAATCAAAAGAAATGAAAACAAAAATCATCAACTTTAGAGCAGGGAGAAATCTTCACAGAAAGAGACAGCCATCTTTCTCTCATGGAGAAGCTGGTGATTTCAAACTGCAGATTCTCCAGCTATCAGCCCAGGTGATAATCATGCACTATGCCACCAGACCAAGCAAAGCACGGGGAGGGTGGGGAGAGTGAAACGTGAAGAAAACACCCCACGACTTTCAACAGCACATCCTACTGAAAAATCAACATGCTGACTTCATGAGGCCAAAAGAATAAATTACACACACACACACACACACACACACACACAGAGTCGTCGCTCCCCCCCCCCCCCCCGCCCCTTTGAAAAAGCAGCAGTAGGTCAAATAGAGTTTGGAAACCTATGGTCTATAATAAAACCCGTCTTCATCCTCCTTTGCTTGTTCTTTCTACTTCTGGGGATCATTTCCTGCTTTTCAGTGCTGTCATGTCTGTGTCTCTCCTTAAGTAAATGCTATCAAGACAGTACATCTGACTGGCTCTTTTTCGTGTCATGATACCTGGCACATGATTTGGTGTGTTGGACAAATCCAATAAATGGGTAAATAGAGTGTTGCATGGATGGATGGTTGGATAGACAGGTGACTGACAAGTCAATTACTGTTTCTCTCATCTCCATGCATATACTCCTGGGTCTAGCTACCTATACCCCGTTGAGCATAGTCATGCATCATGCAAGCAACTAGCATGGTTCACTGTGCCTTATGAGAGGCAAAAAGCAGGTGACACTAAAGAAGCTAAAGCGCAGAAGAGAAAGGGCACTTACAGTTGCTCTAGAGAGGCAAGTCCCTTAAATGCTTGCCTGTCAATTGACTGGATTTCATTCTTGTACAAATAGCTGAAACAAGAAACATGAGGGCATATTAGCACACAGACAAGAGCTAATAACTTAAGGTGGAAAAGAAGAATTAAGTTGACACATGGAGATAGTTTTCAAATTAATGACTATATTAGCATAGAAACAAAACATTTATAGAGTAAGTATGATTCTTCTTATAGAGGGGTCCCTTTTCTTTCTAAAGAAATCTCAAATGGATTAAAAGTGAATTGTTCAAACTGGAAGTGATGAGCCTATCCTTCAGATAATTTACAGATTTGAATCTATGGATGAATTACTGACAACACATTTGCTTCAAAGTCTTAATAACACAATCATTTACCTATAAGCTTGTGTAAAATGTTCACTGGGGGTGGGGGGAATCCACAGAATGTAAGATTTTATAACTGATTCTAAAATATTTTGAAATCTCTATAAATCATTTAGGGAGTAAACAATAACAAAGAATAAATGGCTATTTTGAATTATTCAACTCAGAAACCCATTTCTATAAAATAGAAACAGTAGCACACCAAGGAATTACATAATCTAACCCAACACCTTAGTTTTTTATGGCCTGTTTTTACATTTAATTGTCAAAAAATATCCAAGGAAGAACAACATTTTTTGATACATGGAAATAATATGAAATCCAGTTCCGGTGCCATAATGACATTTCACAGGAGCACAGCCATGCTAACTCACTTCTATGTTGCCTAAGGCAGCTTTTGAAATCAATGACAGAGTAATTACGACAGAACCCACTTGACTCATGGAAATTAAAACACACTATTTGTGACGGTGTGTTAGTCCGAGCAGACTAGAGGAACAAATTCATTGACACGCATATGGATATAAGGGAATGGTTTATATACAAGAAGAACAGGACATTGAGAAAACGTCCCAGCCCAGTCCAGTTCAAAGTCGTAAGTCCGATATTAACCCATATGCCCAAAATCAGTCTATAAAGTCTCCTTCCGACTCACAAAGTCACAGGTCAGTGAGTGCAGAATCCCGGCGCTGGCAGGGGTCTCCCCATGGCTCATCGCTTCCAGGGCTCAGGGTCCCTCAACAGCATCCAGTAGTGGCAGAAGCAACTCATCACTGGTAGGGGTCTCCATGTGTCTGCCGCAGCTTCAGAGATCCAGCTCCATCAGGGCAAAGCCATGTGGCTTCTGCTCCAGCTCCTTCAGCTTCCTGGATGCTGTCATCTTGCCTTGTCCGTGATTCATGGTCTCTGAGACTAACTCCCAACAACTGGGGAGATAGCTTCTCATCTTCACGAGGGAAATATCGTGAGGTTTCCCAGACGTATCAGGAGAAAGCCATGCCCATACAGAGGCCTCATTGGCTACTCAATGGCTATCTCCAGATTACCAGGCTAGACTCCACCCCTACATCTCAATCATGAAATTAACATAAGCATATAACCGCCACAGATGGTTTAGAAAAACATTGCTAGTACCCAATCTAGCCTAACGAGGATGAAGACTTTCACACCAAAGTACAATTCAGAAGTATCGCAATTACAAAAAGAACTATAAAACTACATACAGAACTTACCACTATCAAACTCTTTTATAAGGAAAACTGTGTGAAATTATGCCAGCCTCGTTGTATATGGTCTTACAGTTCTTTGTAGAATTGTGATTGTTCAGAATTATGGAAGTCTGATATGAAAGTCTTTATCCTTGATAGGTGAGACCAGGTGATGGCAAACTAGTTCTCTAAGTTTCCAGAAATTATGCATTTTAATCTCCATGGATCATATGGTTTGTTACAACTACCACTGTAGTATGCAGACCACCAAAGACAACATATACACGAGCAAGGCTGTATTTCAGTGAGGAGTCCCTGAGGCGAAGCTGTCCGCTATCCCAAGGTTAGCAGTTCAAAACTACCAGCAGCATTGCTGGAGAAAGATGAGGCTTCCTACTCCCATAAAGCTTTACCGTCTCAGGAACTCACAGGGGGTGTTCCATTCTTTATTATAGGACTATCACGAGTCAAAATGGACTTGATGGTAGTATCTCAGTGAAATGTCCTGTCGTTGGCATGTTCACTTCATGTGGAATCACAACACCTTCTTCTTCCTCTAATACACAGTCCTATCGTAGTAAAGAGCAATGCTTAAAGTACCAGCTGCTAATTGACAGGCGGAATTGCAGTTCAACTCACCAACTGCTCGAGTGAAAATGTGTTTATCTACCTCCATAAAGATTTTAAAACAAAAACAAACTCAAGTCACAACTCCCTATAGGGCAGGGCAGAACTTCTGCGGTGGGTTTCCTGAACTCTAATTCTCTAGGGGAGTACAAGGCCTCACCTTTCTCCTGTGGACGGCTGGTAGCTGCGCAGTCCTGACCATGTGGTTACCAGCCAAGGCAAGGCAGAAGCCACTCTGCCACCAGGACTCACTCACTTACGCATCAAGGTCACACCTGAGAAAGGCTGCGGGCAGCTCTCTCGGTCCCGCAGGTAGCTAGGAGCTGGGATCAGCTTGATAAGGGAGGTTTTTAGGATAGCAGTAAAGTAACAGTGAATCCCAAAAATTTTCTAGATAAAATTTATATAAATAAAAGTTAATTGGCACGCATAAAAGGTATGTGCCGCTGATGTCCCCTACAATCGGCCTGGTCTGACTTCAGAGTCATAAATCAAAAGCCACCCTTTCCCTACCTTTCAGGCAGAGTTACCTTTGCCGTGACTCACTCAGTGAGTGACTCTTCAGCTACCTAGCGAGTGCTGCGGGTGCCGTGGTTCTACGCTGGACTGCTGACTGCACATCACCATTTGCTGGCAGGCCCGGAGGCCTTTCTGCTTCGTCTCAGAGAACCACCGGAGCAGCTCTGCCCTGTCCCACACGAGGACTAGGAGTCGGCATCGACGCAGTGGCAGCAAGTTTAGTTTTCCGCGTTTTAGTTGGCTAAATACAACTAGCTTGTTGTTATCTTAAAGTTCATAGTACTGCATCTTTCATTTTCAAAAAGACAATGTGGTTTGATGTAACTTAATTACGTCGTAATGTTCTTAGGAGCCAAGTTTAGAAATACCTACTCTGCTATCTGTAGTTGTCGGAATATAACTAAATGGTGCTCACTTCTCTATAAATTCATTAAGGTTGGCTAAGCCCTGGTGGCGTAGTGGTTGTGCGAGGGACTGCGGCTCACTGGGATGGAGGTTCGATTCCAGCTCCACAGAGCAAAGGCTGGGCCTCCTACTCCCACCACCTGAGGCGAGTGATGCTCCCCCCCCAAAAAAACAAACAAAAACCAAAACAAAAAAAATTCATTAAGGTTACCTCTAACAAAAAACTGCAAGCTTGAACATACACCACACAAAGTTTGCCTAACACGTGACAGTCCAATGGAAACACCAGAGACATCTCTTGGCAGTTACTTAGGCACAGAGCATGGGTTTGGGTCTACAAGCGGTCAATGATTAGCTGTGTGATCTTGAATAAGAAACTTAACCTCTTCAGGCCTGAAGGTTATTTTAAATTTTTGGTTTTCTTCTTCTTCTTCTATAAAATGGAGATAAATAGTTGAGAAAATTAAATGAATGAACAGATTTAAAGTGCCCATAGTGACTGTCCAGGCATTTTTTGTTATTATTACTCCTATGAAAGGCAAATCTTGGAGGAGATCTCTGAGCACATAGCTGAATACCAACACTAACATCAACATCACACTGTTTGGGCTTTAAAAGTAGAGATAAGAAAATATTTTACAGGATATAAAACAATTCAATCAAATATGGATAACTACATGCTTACAAAGGGGGAAAAACCCATCCACATGGAGCTGTTTCTGACTCACAGTAACTCTAGGAGACTGTAAATATTTATTAGAGCAGATGGCCTCATCTTCCTCCCCTCGCACACCACACAGAGTCCCCAGGGTTTGCTGAATATAAAGGGAGAATTTATTCTTAAAGACTTGAGTACTGACTGATCTAATTATAAGCTATATTTAATTTTTATTTCACAAACTTGATCTTCTGAGTATGAGTTTCATCTCGAGTTAATTTCACAATTACAAAAAATTCTAGACTTGCCAAAAAGGGTTTCCAAAAGATCATGGAAAGATCATATTAACTTTTAATGCACTTTCTCATGGCATTTTGAAGCCTTTACCCCAAGCAGAAAATAAGGTGACCGAAAATACAAGAAGATTCAACTTCTGAAAATACAATGTGAGACTCAAATAGACACTAAATACACAGGGTCCAACACGATTCAGGGAGTTCTTACATATTTAAATTATACTACTATGCAGTCCCTTAAAGCAGTGCCTATCAAAATGTACTGTCAAAGCAGTTTTAAGAAATTGGCAGAACAAAATTGGAATTCCAAAACAGAATAATCAACGTGTCACATTTCTCTCTCCTCTCTTTACAGATCAACCCTTGCCTTCTCAAACGTCCCCCTGTGACCCCTCTGCTCCCTTAACTAATGACCCATGCTGCTTCTTTCCATGGACAGTCGGCGTCATCTGTCACAGGGGAGGCAGTACTGCTGTGTGGCCAAAAGCAAGAAGACGAGAAATTGAAAGCCTTGAACAGCATGTTGTCAAGGTTTAAAAAGCGTCGTTTAAAAAAGATTTCCTTAAATGAAAAAACGAGTATCCCAACTTATTTAATAGCAAAATATTTGCAAAGCTGTTCTTAAGTAAGTGCAAAAGTGCCTCACAATATAAATGCTATCAGGTAACTGAATAGGCTTGCCAAAACAATCAGAAGCTCCCCTTTGAAACTCACTTGGCCTTTAAAGTTTTAAAAACGCAAGCAAAAAATTCAAAGTTGACCCAGTCTTCATTTTCAAAATGAATTAAAATAAGTTTAATAATATTCACGGGGGGATGACAAATTATCAGAATGGGTCAAAAATGTGAAGAAAAATATACCTAATATTTTCAATAGCTTTAACAGTAACTGTGTAGTTAGTAACCACTGACACATCTAAAATAGATGCAAACCATACAGTGAGATGAACAATATGACTGCTCAAAATAGGAAAACAAAAATGATTATCTTAATGTTGCTTAGATTCATATATGATATAAATTTCTGGAAAAAAAATGTAAACCTTCATGAAAAACGGCTATATCTGAAAATTTTCTCTACATCCTAAAACTAAGAATAACTTGTCAAACACACAGCACATGTGTGTGATTTCTTTAGAACCAAGAATTAAATCTGAATGCTTTACTTATTTTCCAGTTATAAAATAAGTTGCTTTCAAGAATACAAAGCGGGCTGAGCCCCAGTGGCATAGTGGTTGAGTGCGGGACTGCGGCCCACTGGCTTGGCGGTTCAAATCCAGCAGCAGCAATGCTGGGTAGTTCCCACAACCCTTTTAGGGCAGTGATGCCCAAAAAACAAACAAACACACAAACACACACAAACAAAAAGAGAATACAAAGCAAATATTTCCTAAAGAACAATTTTTAAATTTCAAAATTCACTTCAACAAATGTGTTTTTAATGATATTAGAGCAATGATTAAAATAATTTTAACACTAAAATGGAATGGAATGGAATTACACATAAGGAGAAGAGCATTTCTAGAATTGAGTACAGTGGACATCCCAATAGGATTTTAAATTTACATATTTATATTTCTCCAACAATACCACATTACTGTAATCAAAATGACTCTTGCAAACTTACATTTTACAAAATTTATGTAAGCTGCTCAAATTAGTAACTAAATATGTTACCACCTTCCACTTCAAGAATCTTCACTACTATTCCTAAAATATATTCAGTAGAAATAATTTAACTTTACTCAATCTATTTTACTTCAAGTTTAATAGCTAAATAATAAAAACCACATAAAGTATGATGATGGAAACTCATTTTAACAATTCCAACCAAAGTTTCACCCACCTGAGAATAAAATATCTTTATATAAATGAATTTATAACCGATCAGGAGATAATTTAATTCAATGATCAAATAATTCAAATATATAACATATCTAAGTTTTGGGGTTAAAGAACTGATCATTAACTTACAGATATTTTAAATTTTCCAAGTCTTCAAATGATCCACTAGGTATTCGCTTGATCTGATTATTATTGAGAAGCCTATGAAAACAATTTCAATATAAATTAGAGGGGGAAAAAATCCAAACTGTTATTAAACAACATGTCTATAGTCTGAAACTGGCACAGAATTATTAGACTACAAAACTCTTCACAAGCTTACTTTAAATTCTAATTTACTGCAGCAAAGGGAATGTAAATAGTTAACTTTCATAATTACGTATTTTCAATCACAATGTGTTATCCATATCACCTCACTTTCATTAACGTTGGAGTACAATAAATGCCTGTCTATACTAAACAAAGGAATAGGATCTTTCTCCTGCTGCTCCTAGATTTTCTATTTTAATAGGCAAATCTCAAGGCGCTCATAAGGTTATAGAACAGTCTAGTCAGATGTGCTATTAAGAGTACGTCATCTAGTTCAATGAGCCCTTCATTTTCCCTGCTAAGAAAACTGGTATGCAAAACAATTTCGTGTTCTGCCCACAGAGAGCAATGTTAATCGGTATACGGTTCTCACTTCCTATTCCTTGCACTTTCCTGTATGTCAAGCATTCACTATCTGAAGTAGGAATGCCAAGAAAAACAAATTTTCCATTGTGTCATTCAAAACCAATTAAAGTCTGCTGCAGAACCATTCGGACACTGGCCACGCCAGCTTCCTTAGTGCTGAGCCCTGCAAGGCAGTGGTTCTCCACCTTCCTAATGCCACCGTTCTTTCATCCAGTTCCTTATGTTGTGGTGACTCCCCAACCACAAAACTATTTTCATCACTACTTCATCACTGTAATTCTGCTACTGTTATGAATCAGGTGACCCCTGTGAAAGGTTGTTCAACCCCCGAAGGGGTTGTGACCCACAGATTGAACGCTGCTGAAGGGCTCAATCCTGAGACACAGTGGACTCCAAGAGAGGTCTGCAATGTACCCTGAGCATTCAGGAGGAGCCCTGTCTCCAATCTTCAAACCAAGGGCATGAAAGAGTGGACATAACCAAACTTGCTCTAGCAAGTGACAAAAGGGATGTGATAGTGAATTGTTTGCATAGAAAAAAAAAATAATAGGGAGGAAACGAAACTTGGTTGGTTTTATGGAGCATACCCAAAATACAATGGACAGGTAAAAAGATGTCAGATAAGGCAGAGAGATGAACAAAATGAACAAGTTGCAAACAAGCACATTTTTATTTGTACTTTTTGTTTTCAATTGCATAAATGTTTCTCTGTCTTGGCCTCTACTTTTCCCAACATGACCAATCAATACAGATAATTCAAAGTTGATCACACTATTCAGGATATACTTCCAAACAAATGGCAGAATACATACACACACATACACACATATATTTCCCCTAAGGGTTCCTATCAATTTTTTCAACTTACAATGTATTCAAGTTTCTCAGACGTCTGAATGCTCCAGGTTGGATCTCCCTAATTCTGTTAAAGCGAAGATCCCTGTAAAGAAACAAGAAATGTACTTATGCTGGAGAGAAATTTGCAATCACTGTTATTTCTGCGCTATTCGTATTTACTCTGCTTCCTAACTGTAACAGGGCATTTAAAAAACTAAGTTCCCTTCGTGAATGAATGAGATAAATATTTCTGATAATTACATTATCATTTTCTAGTAATTTATTTAAACACTTTTGGGAACTTGTTTTTAATTCTATGGTTATCTCTTGTTGTGACTCTTCTATTTCTGAATTTTTGGTTTTTGGGTAGATTAACAGCAGTATATTGGTAACGAACTATCACAAATTCAAGTTGATCTAGAAGAGGTTGTTAAATGAGAGATTTCATTGACAAAGTCAGATGAATCTTGACTGAAACCAGAGAATACCAGAAAGATGGTTAAGATGTTTGTGTAACTCGTGTTTTATTAACTATGCAATGCCACTTAACTAAGTGGATTATAATGAACTACAGATTACATTATGAAAAATAAGAATTTCAAAATGCTAACTGTGCATATACAGAACCCGTACATAAACCAAGTGTCAGTTGTTTGACTAAAACAAGAACCTACTGCACGTTTTATAATCAGAGAGGTGTGGGTCAGGGTTGTCCACTTTACCATGCTCATTCCACCCATGTGTTAAGCAAATAATCTGGAAAACTGGACTATATAAAGAAGAATGCTGCATCAGATTTAGAAAAAAGAGGGTGGAGCTCCAGTGGTGTAAGTGGTTGAGTGCAGGACTGCAGCCTGCAGGCTTGGCGGTTCAAATCCAGTGGTGGCTCTCAGGAGCGGCGCTGGGTAGCGCCCACGACCACCAGAGGCAGTGATGCCCATAAAAAAAAAAAAGAAGAAGAAAAAAAGAATTAGAAAAAAGACCATTTAATATCAGAAATATACAAATAAAACATTTGCTCACTGAAGCATTCCGATATAATCCATCTTCAGGTTGGATTATACTTTACAGTACGGAAAATTAAAATCCTCACAACTGCATCAATATGCAACACCTTGAGAAATATAGAAAAGATTAATACTGTTAAGGATTTCATTTTATTGACTCCACCCTAAACAACTCTGGAAATACCAGACAAGGAATTACAGAATGTATTGCATTGGGAAAATCTGTTTCAGAGCCCCTTGAAAATGTTGTCAAGCTAAGGTGTTCACTTTGAGAGCTAAGGTGACCCAAGTCATGACATACTGCATAACCGTCTGAAAGACACTGCACAATGAAAAAAGAGACAGGAAATGCATTTGAATTATGGTGTTGGTGAAGAATACTAAATCAACCATTAAATTTCGGAAGAACAAAATCAATTTATCTTGGAGGCAGTACAGCATGACTGCTCCTTAGAAAAGAGAGGCTGGGGCTGAGCCCCGGTGGCATAGTAGTTGTGCACAGGACTGCGGCCCACTGGGACGGAGGTTCAATTCCAGCAGTGGGGCTGGGCCTCCTACTCCCCCCCCCCCCCAAAAAAAAAAAAAGAAAGAAAAGAGAGGCTGAGCCCTGGTGGCATAGTGGTTGTGTGCGGGACTCTGGCCCACAGGGTAGACGGTTTAAATCCAGCAGCAGCTCTCCAGGAACAAGGCTGGGCTTCCTATTCCCACCAGGACAATGATGCCAAAAAGAAAGAAGGGAGGGAGGGAGGGAAAAAGAAAGAGAAAGAATGGTGAAACTTCGTCTCACATAATGTGGACATGCTACCAAAAGGGACCAGTCCCCAGAGAAGGCATCATGCTCATAAAGCAGAGGGTCACCCAAAACAAGAAGGGCCTTCAACACGAGGGCTGGCATCGTGACTTCACCAATGCAGTGAACTGTAGCAATAGTTGTGAATATGGAGAACTGGGCAATGTTTCCTTCTGTTCTAAGAACCGACTGACAGTGCCTAACAAGCATAATGATAATACACACAGGTTACAGTTACATATTTTAAAGTAGGGAGAACAACATTCAAACCAGCTGCATAACTGTGTAAGAATTTTAGGTTTTACTCCAATAATTTTATGAGCTGTAATTCAGCCTTTGATCAACTTCCTATCTGTTACCTCAGTGAGAAAGTTTAGACTGAAAACCTCAAAATGTATCAAGCATATGAATCATAAAAACATGACTTTTTAGCTGAGCTCCGTTGGTGCAATGGTTGTGTGCAGGACTGCAGCCCACAGAGTTGGCGGTTCAAATCCAGCAGCAGTTCTCCAGGAGCAAGGCTGGGCTTCCAACTCCCACCAGGGCAGTGATGCAATATATATATAATATATATATATATATACACACACACACACACATATACATATATGTGTGTATATGACTTTTTAATATATGGATTTTAATCTAATATCTCAATGCCCCCACATCCAAACTCGCTGTTATTGAGTCAACTTTGATTCATAGTGACCATCCAGGGCAGCGCAGAATGGTCCCAGCAAGTTTCTGAGAAAGTAAGCTTTTCACAGAAATTGAAAGCATCCTGTATCTCCCTCTAAGCAGTGGTGAGTTCAAAGCGCTGACCTTGCCATGAACAGCCCAGGGTGTGACTCACGGGGCCACCAGGGCTACATGCTAAACCAACAAAGCATTTTAAATAGAACTAGGCCTGCAGCAGTAAAGCAGTTATTTTTACTCTGAAGGTAGAGGATGATCTGAACAGAAGGAAACAAAGAGTGTGCTAACAGGCTGAATTTGGGAGTGGAGGCAGGAGGACTCGAAGTGCATGGCTGCTTCTGGATTTCTCCCTCAGGAAGGGGGAGAGCACAGTGGCATGTGCTTAAAAATAAGACCAGTGTTGGGACACACGATCAAAAAAGTCATCTGCGCTGCAGTAGGAAGTGAAGACTTAAAAAAACCTGTGTTTTCACACTACTTAAAGACCCGACTCAAACTTGAATGAAAACTTTAAAAAGGGAGGCAAGTATAAAGGCCACTATGAAAACTAGACAGGAAAGAGGGTTCCTTTATCAATTCACTGTTAGAAAACATTAAATGCCCAACCCATCCTAACACCACCTAATTAGGGAGTTTGAGTATAATTTAAGTAGTTTATATAATGGGTTCTTGATTATGATTCAAGCATACTAAAACTTTTAATGATAAAACATTTTACTAGTTATAAGGAATCATTTTAACTAGCTGAGAATTCAGGAGAAACCCTTGGGTGATGCAAATAGTTCATGTGTCCTGCTACTAAGGCCATGTCGTCTACTGCCAAAGACATACCCCTTGAAAATGCTACTGGAACACAGTTCTGCTCAGACACATGGGACCCGTGAGTCAGAGGCACCTCTCGGCCCCTGGAAAAAGACTTTAGTATCAATACAAACGGGAAGACTTCTTATCTCAGACAAAGAATCTGAACTGGCAAGCCCTGTGCTGCCACTAGAGAAAATGTTCTTCTGAAATACACACCATACACTACTAATCTAGATGTTATCTAATCCAGAAACTGAAACTGCAGACCCAGAGTACAGAGTGTGCAACACAAACACCTTTTTACAACCTTCTCCTGGTCAAAAATGACAAATCAAAGAAGAGAGAATGCACGGCATTTTGGAAATGAGAAAGTTGATTGATGAAGAATCATGCACTTGCCCATTTAAAATTAAAATCAAAGCTGACTACTGGGAGAGCCATCTATCAGCCCTAATTACATAGCCAAGCCCACCCCAGTCTGAAATGTATGCCAACAAAACCTCTGAAAGTGATGGAGGGGAAGGCGTATCTACTTCTGTGCTGTCCAGTAGCCACCAGCGACACTTGTCAACTGGGCAATTGAAATGCGACCCATCTCAATAGAGATAAACTATGAAGTGTAATAAACACATGAGATTCCATGTTTCATACAAAACAAAACCAGAATTTGAAACGTAAACCACTTTTACACTTTCTTCCTATTTAACTTTTTCAGCAAGTCAAAGACAATATCAAAATGCATTTAACTTGTTTCTTTTTCACTTGTTTAACATAGTGGCGAAATCTTAAGTTACACATTGTCCCTCACTAGATTTCTATATAACAGCTCTTATTTCAAAGGAAGAGGATTTTTTTTTATAACCTTCAAATCAATTCCCCATTCTGATTGATCAGAGAACCAGAAAGACTGGATTCTTGTTCTATACATCATAAAAGAAGGAACCCTCCCTTTCCAACAAAATTATCATAGCAGAAAAAGTGAGTTTATTTTTCTTAATAAACTGAATTAAAATTCTATAACTGAAAAGGTTAAGAGCTAAAATGAAAAGGCCATTGCACAGACTTAACATATTGCTCATACAGAAGAGAAGGGGATGACAAGAAGGTAGATTAGAAATTAACGACTCTGAAGAAAGCCTGAAAGAAAAGGGGATTGAACTGATGAATGAGAACAGGTCCTGCTCATAGTTAACAGAGATACCCATCTGTTCTGAGTCGGGGAAACAGTCTTGGAACTATGTGTACGGGCTTTTTCTCCTTCTTCGTATGGTTCTGAGGGGGTTGGAGACTGGGGGGGAAGACCCAAAACCCATCTGTGACAGTCCCTCACAGAAGGGCCACCTGGAAGGGATGTTTGATAGCTGGGTTCACTGTGCCAAGCTGGTCAATAGGAACATGTAGGATTAATCAGGTTGCAGTTTTATAGGAGAACAACGAGATCAATGGATCTGTAAGTCCTGCCCCCTCTCTCTTGCTTTCTGGTGATGGAGTGTGATGGAGCATGCTACTGCTTTAGCAAGTTCTCTGCTCAACCTGTGGGCCAAGCCACAGAGTCATGTCACTAGCGTTTGAAGCTCTTTCAAGACCTGCTTCACCACGCTGCTGGAGCACGCAGCACTTGAGCTTCAGGCTGGTGGATCCTGCTCGAGTTTGCTATCCCATCAAGGCTACTTGGCCAAGCTCCAGAGCGAGTGACTGTGGGTGACTCACCCTGCTGTTTGGTTGCTTCCTGTGGCAGACTCTTCTTGCCTTGCCCGAGGGAGGACTCTGCTCTCAGCCTCCTTGACCTTGGACACAGTAGTCCGAAGGAGGTAAAAGGCTTACAGTATAGTTACTGTCCCAGGGATTGAATTGAACTGAACTCTGTACTGTTGTGTGCACCATGTTCCTTCTCAATGTATAAACTTATCATCTTATATACACGTAATCATAAGTGTCCTGGTTTTCCTTCTCTAAAGAACATAGTAGCACTGATGGAGCGCATAACTATCCTCTCGTTCTTTAACATTTCCTCCGCTCATTATGATGGTCTTTGTTTGCCTCATTGATCTTGTTAGACCTGCGTATGTTCACTTATATAATTATGATAGATGGATGGATGAAAGTCAAGATGGATAACCCTTGAGAAACAGTAACGAGAACAAAAATTCCCTGAGATCATGGGAGTTGGGGAGAGGGAACGGGGGAATTGATAGCAATGATGACCATATAACCCCATGGTCTAGAAATCAAGAAAGGCGTGGATCAGGGATCTTTTCTCACATTACTCAGTCTGTATGCTGAGCAAATAATCAGAGAATCTGGGTTCTACAAAGAATTAGGCATCAAGATCGAAGGAAATTCATTTATTAACAGGCTGCAAATGACACAACCTTCCTTGCTGATTGCAGCTTTCAGTCTGGATTTCAAGTCACTATAAAGAAGCCCAAAATACTCACAACTGGACCAATCGGTAACATCATGATAAATGGAGAGGGGAAAAATGAAATTACCAAGGATTTCATTTTATTCTTGGAAGCAGCAGTCTGGAAATCAAATGATACACTGTGTTAGTTAAGTCTGCTGCATAAACCCACAAGACCTAGCAATAGACTTTACTGCTGAGAACAAATTTAGGTTATGGCTACAGTGTGCAGAAAATGCATTCTTCCTGTTTTGTTTTCTAACTCTAAATCAAGCAGGACATGATGAGGACAGTGAGCCTACTCTGTATGAACGGAACAGCTTACAAAAAAGGGAACATCAGGAAAGGGGGAGATAAAAAAATTTTTAAGTGAACATTGAGAAGATGTTACTTTGACATCTAAGTTGTGTATGCCTTACCCACGTCACGCTTTTACAAGCCTCATATGCACATGAAAGGTGGGCACTACATAGGGCAGTCTAAAGGGAAATAGATACATGTGAACTATGGTAAAAGCTAAGAGTATGGAAAGTGCCATAGACTGCCAAAAGAACAGACGGATCTTTCTTAGGACATTCAGGAGGCTTCACTGAGACAAGGAGGGAGAGACTTTTCTTAAGGGAGACCAGATCCCGGAGAAGGGCATCATGCCTGCTAAAGTGAGCGCAGAGAAAGTGGAAGGCCTTGGACCAGAGGTATTGACACAGTGACAGCAATAACTGGCTCGAACAAGAGAGTCACGTGAGGAGGCGCTGGACCTGGTGATGCTTCCTTCTGTGCACACAGGGTCGCTCTGAGTTTGAACCGACGGGATAACACTCAACAAAACAAAATAATGCTGTGTTCCACCGATGTATGCCTCCCTTGAACTCCTGCAAACACTGGTCTTTTTACTCTCAAGATAATGTTGCACATTTGAAATAAAATAGTATATCATATTTTGAGACTGGTTTTTTTTTTAAATAACTTTACTGAGCTTTTGGTGAAAATTTTCACAGCAAATTAAGATTCCCGTTTTTAAATTTCCACTCCAACCACTAAGTGGCATTAGTTGCATTTCTCACAAGATGTCGACATTCTCTCTGTTGTGTGCTCCTTTCCCAGTACCCTACTTTCCTTGCTTCCCATCTTCTCATCTTCACTTGTGAACCATTGCTGACCTTCTTTGTCTCGTACAAGATGATTTTTATGTCTAGCTCCTTTCACTTAGCAATATGCATTAAGGCTCCATCAGGCTTTTTCGTAGATTGGGGGCTAATATCTTCTTATTGCTGAATGAAACTCCATTATATGGATTAGCACAGTTTGTTTACATTCACTTACTGAAAGGCATCTTCATTGCTTCCAAACTTGAGCATTTATTAATAAAGCTGCTATAAACAAAAGACTGCATGTCTTTCATGAACTAAGTTCTTAACTCATTTGAATAACTAACTTGGAACACAGACTGGTTTTTAATAAAGCTCTCCAGGTGATTCTGAAGCAACATACATGTTTGAGAACTACTGCTCTTCAGCAATACTGTAAACAATGTATGGCTGTGTGGCAGTCACTAATCTGGTGTCGATCTCAGGACTGGGAGTATAGGGGTGGAGTCTAACCTGTCAATCTGGAGATAGCCAATGAGACCTCTGTATTAGCCTGGCTTTCTCCTGAGAATTCTGGGAAATCTGCCATATTTCCCCCTTGGAGGTAAGAGATTTTGGACTCCGTCCCTTGGAGACACTCTACTGACAAGACACAAGGCTGCCTACCACAGGAGATATCCCAAAGGAGAAGCCACATGGACTTACCCTGATGGAACCAGACCTTTGAAGGCAGAAAAGCCACACAAAGACTCCTGCCAGGGCTGAGATGCTTGAAAAGCCCCAGAGAGGCCCCTGCCAGCACCGAGATGCTTCTACCACCACTGGATACATAAGACTCTGCACCCATTTACCTGTGATTGTCCTGGCATCATTGCATGTGCCTCATGAATCTGAAGAAGACTTTCTAGACTGGTATCGGACATGTGGGCTAATATCAGACTTGTGGGCTTGGACTGGGTTGGGATGCTTTCTCAATGTTCCATTCCTCTTGCATATAAACTTCTCCCTTACATACATATGCGTGTTTATGAATTTGCTTCTCTACCTGGACTAACACAGGCTGTTTTATATTTAATATAAATATAATTAATATTCATAGACCAGTGCAATGTATGCACATGCAACACTAACAGGAATTTGTTGGTTCCTTTAAAACTTCTGGTCTAATTTCAGATCACTTGTTAGTGCGATCAAGTTTATATTAAATGTAAGCAAAGTAAACTGCAGTCGATTCTGACCACAGCAACCTGAGAGAAGAGAAGATTTTCTGAGACTGTCATTAGTCACAGAAGCAGACGGCCTCATCTTTCATCTTAGAATGGCCAGGAGACTGGAACTGCTGACTTCTGCTGAGTACTCAAGTGATCAACAAGATGAGTTAGCATAGTGACTAACTCGAAACAGCAGTAATTGTGAGGAGGGGTCAGGGCCCCGCAGGGTCCTCTCTTTCCCTGAGGACCCTGTGAGTTGGAACCAACTTGACACCACCTCACAACCGCGATGAGCATTTATCCCTTGAGGCAGCAGGGTTTGGGGAGACTTTAATTGGATAGGGTCATTCTTTTTCAATATTACACTTTCACACTTTGGTTTTTTTATTTGCTTTATGAGAAAAATCACCATTCGAGATTAGGCCTAGGAAATGTGTGAAGCAGAAAAGAACTGTAAACATACATCATTTTTTAATCTTTTTATTGGGGGTTCATAAGCTTTTATCACAATCCAAACATGCATCTTCTGTTTTTAGCCTCTGTTTTCAATAAATAAATTTGTTTTCAGACAAACAAACAAACCAAAAAGACCCTTAGAATCAAGGTTTTTGCTCAGGTGGGTGGCTGGGAAGCCAACCGGTATTGACATTTTTTTTTGTTTTTTTTGTTTTTGGCATCACTGCTCTCTGGTGGTGGGAGTAGGAGCCTTTGCTCCATGGAGCTGGAATCGAACCTCCATCCCAGTGAGTCGCAGTCCCGCGCACAACCACTATGCCACTGGGGCTCAGCCCGGTATTGACATTTTATACTCCCCTTTTTTAACCTCCATCTGTCCTAACTCTTTCTTGCACAGACTCCAGCTTTGTGTACCTTTTTAAAAATTATTTCTCATTTTGGGTTATATTGGAGCTTATGAAATACAGCTGTGATTTATTTTGCACAAATCTGATAAAACTTTTTTTTTTTTTGGCATCACTGCTCTCTGGTGGTGGGAGTAGGAGGCCCAGCCCCACTGCTGGAATTGAACCTCCGTCTCAGTGGGCTGCAGTTCCGCGCACAACCACTACGCCACCGGGGCTCAGCCCTCTGATAAAACTTTTTAAAAATTCTGCCTATTTAGAAACTTCTGAAATTTAGCAAATTCTTATAGTGAACTTGATTTTTTTAGTTGTCTCATCATAATATCTTAATGTTAAAACATAATGTTACTTTCCATAAGAGACTTTTAAAAATACAATATTATCACTTAAAAAGTGAACTTCAGCTCATCACAAGGTGTCGTTGCCAGAAGGCTCCAATAACAATTCTGCAGTCTCCTAGTGTGCAATCCTGAAAAGTCAGGGAGCCTTTCTGAAATCTCCAGCGAAGTCAACAGGACACAGTGGGTTCCTGATGTGGCTGCCAACCACAGGATCAGCAGTCCGAAATTTCTAGTCACTCAGCGGGGCAAGATGAGGCATTCTACTCTTGCAATGAATCATGGTCTCAGAAACCAACAGAAGCAGTTCTACTGGATCCTACGTGGTTGGGAGGAATTAACTAGATGGCAGTGGGGAGTATAAACATAAAACCCAAAGGATAATAATAACATTTCTCATACGTGGTTACAGAAAGAAGATCGTGTATATAAGAAACGTTTCATCAACTTTGAAGTACTTTCTAAATATCTATCATTAACATCACTACAATTTCACATGTATGCACTGATTTATGCACTGATTGAGTACATATTACATGGAAATCACTGAATTATGCAGTCCATACACTTAAGAAAATCTACATTTAAGAGAATCAAAGTACACATGATATCACTCAAGAGTTCCTAAAAACTATATTCTAAGACCCACATCACAGTGTATTTCATGGTCCATGTCAATCTTATCAGGCTACAGAAGAGATGAAAGCAACACATTGGGGATGAATGTAAGTCAAATACAAATGATCTCTGTCAGATGCCACTGAGCCACAAGAGAAGGCAAACAGCCCGACCTCACAGTCGTTAGGTGTCAATCCAAAACAGAAGACCCTTACTACGGTTGGTTTTAGGAAGGAGGGGAAAGAGAAGAAAGAAGGAGAAGTAAAATTAGGCCAGAAGAAATTTATTTATTTGGCAAACAAGAATTCAGAAACTAAAACAGGTTAATATTAAGTGTTTTGCCTAAAGCCACGCACCCTGTAAGTAGGACGATCGGGAAAGAAATTAGAAGCAACCTGGGGCTCTGTGCTCAGCACGGACTGCATCAGTTCAAGGCCTTGAAGAAGGCTTTTGAAGAAGGCTTTAATCCTTGTGGCAGAATTCACAAGACACCTCCTGCCCCTCCAGCACTTGCATTCAAGGGATTTTCAAAATGTTAGAATATTGCTCCTTCTGACCTACTTAAAGGAGCTTGGAAGCCAAAAACAAGCCCTTTCAAGTTCAAAGAATCTCCCGGAACTACTACTAAAATATGAAACTTGAAAATTGGATTCTAAAAACCAGGTCAATTTACACTTTGCATTGTTTTAAGAAGCTAATAAACTTCTCTAAGACAAGGAATGTTCATTTGGATGTTTTTATTTTCTCTTTTCTAAATATAAAGTTTTCATTATTACACAAGGTTTTTTTTTTAATCATTTTATTGGGGACCCCTACAACTCTTAACACCATCCATCCATCCATCCATTGTACGTCAAGCACATATGTACATCTGCTGCTCTCATCATTCTCAAAACATTTGCTTTCTACTTAAGTCCTTGGTATCAGCCCATTTTTCCCCCTCTCTCCCCATTCCCCCCTCCCTCATGAGCCCTTGGCAATTTATAAATTATTATTTTGTCTTTTCTTACATGTCTGATGTCTCGCTTCACCCACTTCCCTGTAGTCCATACCCCAGAGAGGAGGTTCTATGTAGTTTCCCCTTTCTACCCACCTTCCCTCCACCCTTCACCACCAGGTATCACCACTGGTCCTAAAGGAATCATCAGTCCTGGATTCCCTGTGTTCCCAGTTTCTATCGGTACCAGTGTGCACCCTCTGGTTTAGTAGGCTTTGTAAGGTAGAATTGGGATCATGAGAGTGGGCGGGGGGGGGGGAGCATTGAAGAACGAGAGGACAGTTGTTGTTTCATCACTGCTACACTGCACCTTGACTGACTCATCTCCTCCCCCCCACGACCTTTTTGTAAGTGGGTGTCCTATTACCTATAGATGGGCTCTGGCTCCCCAATCTGTACTCCCCATCATTCACAATGACAGGAGTTTTAGTCCCTTGATGCATGGTACCTGATCCCTTTGACACCTCGTGGTCACACAGACTGGTATATTTCTTCCATGTGGGCTTTGTTGCTTGTGAGTTAGATGCCGCTTATTTACCTTGAAGCCTTTAAGAGCCCAGATGCTCTATCTTTCGATAGCGGCCACCATCAGCCTTCTTTACCACATTTGCTTGTGCACACATTGCTCATCAGTGATCATATCAGGAAGGTGGGCATGCAATGATATGACTTTTCTGTTCTTTGATGCCTGACAATTGATTCCTTTGATGCCTCATTACACAAGTTTTAATGGAACCCCAAAACTCTGTCAGTAATAATAATGAACTGGTAATTATTATAACAACTGGTACAAGACATCAATATCAACATGTCTCACTACTTATGGATATATGGAATAGTTAGAATGTACAGCTAAAGAGGTATTCAGAGAGCAAGATTTTAATCTATCAGTAATGTCCTCTAGGGCTTTTTAACATTGAACTCTTTTTACACTAATGTACAAGTCTACAAATCACTTAGTAATATTTAATATAATCATTAAGTGATTGAGAGTCTTAGCTTTTCAGCAAAGATCAAGTTTAAAATGTGCTATGAGTAAAAACTAAACTCAAGTTCTTCTTAATAAACTCTTCAGGGTTGAGCCCCAGTGGCGTAAGCGGTTGAGTGTGGGACTGCGGCCCGCGGACTTGGCGGTTCAAATCCAGCGGCAGCTCTCAGGAGCAGCACTGGGTAGCGCCACCGGCAGCAGTGATCGCCAAATAAACAAACAAACAAATAAATAAATAAATAAACTCTCATATATATTAACTGACTCATCTCCTCCTTGTAACCCCTCTGCAAGAGGATGTCACCTCACCTATTGATGGGCTTTGGGTCCCCAATCTGTACTCCCCCTCATTAATAATAATATAATTTTAGCTCATGGATGCCTGACACCAGATCCCTTCACCACCTCATGATCACACAGGCTGGTGTGCTTCTTCCATGTGGGCTTTATTGCTTCTGAGCTGAATGGTCGCTTGTTTACTCAAGCCTTTAAGTCCCCAGACGCTATATCTTTTGGTAACCGGGCACCATCAGCTTTCTTCACCACATTAGCTTATGCACACATTTGTCTTCAGCGATCGTATCAGGAAAGTGAGTACGCAATGTTATATATGCTTTTTAGTTCTTGAAGCCTGATATCTAATCCCTTTGACACCTCGTGATCCCACAAGTTAGTGTGCTTCTTCCATTTGGGCTTTGTTGCTTCCGAGCTAGATGGCTGCTTGTTTACTTTCAAGCCTTTAAGACCCCAGATGCTCCATCTTTTGATAGCCGGGTACCATCAGCTTTCTTCACCCACTATCATGACCCCAATTCTACCACATAAATCCAGCTAGACCAGGAGATGTACAGTGAAGTTGGAAACATGGGAAACTTAGGATAGATGATCCATCAAGACTAGTAATAGGAGTGGTAATACCAGGAGGGTGGAGGGATGGAGGAATAGAAAGGGAGAACCAACTTCAAGGATCTACACGTAGCCTCCTCTCTGGGACACGGACAACAGGGAAGCGAGTGTTGGGACACATTGTACAGTGTACAGTATGAAAAAATAACAATTTGTAAATTACTAAGGGTTCAAGGAGAATGGGGGGAGGAAGGGTAATATAGGGAGCTGATACTGGGGGGCTGGAGGAAGGATGTTTTGAGAGTGATGATGGCAATGGGTGTGCAAATGTGGCCTGCATACAATTGATGTTGATATGGATTGTGATGGGAGTTGTATGGGCCCCCAATAAAATGATTCATTAAAAAAAGGGGGGGGGGAAGGGGAGCTTTTTTTTTAAAGAGGAGCTTGTACCAAGGGCTCAAGTGGAAAATGTTTGGAAATGTATGTGGCAGCATGTGTGCAAATGTGCTTGATACAAATGATGTACTGAATGTTGTAGTAGCTGTAAGAGCCCCCAATGAAATTATTAAAAAAATAAATTAAATAAACTCTTCAAAAAGACTGATTTCTAAAATAAGAGAATCTGAATTTTTTTTTTGCTATTTACCAAAATGGCTTGCATGGTTTAGCTTATTAAAAAGAAAAGGAGAGATCTGTCAACCAATTGAAACATACATATCACTCATTAATCACTATTTAATAATGTTTGAGAACGACGATGTACATATCACTCATTGATCACTATTTAATAGTATTTCAGAACCACAAGGTATTTATCATGAATTTTACCTGAAGTTTCACCTGTGAGAGCATCAGACCTGGTGGATAGAAGTCACCCGATGACAGATGAGTCTGCACTCTGGCAAGAGTGTGCTTCTCTCAGGTGCATCACTGCTGACAGGCCAAGCTTTTAACAAAAGCCAAACTGCTTCTTTAAAGTATTTTGTCACCAATAACACATTTCAGTGTTGAATTGTCTTTATTCATGCTTTTTCTTATTTTCTCTTTGAGTTAACTCAATTTTTTAAAATGTAGTGGGTCTCTTTACTTAATACATAAGAATTTTAGTTGCATTGCGATCACAATGTCAAAATTATCTTGAGAATAACTACAGGTGCACCCTCATTTTTGTGCTTCTCCTTCCCTTGCAGAATTTGCCTGTATTTGTTATTAATGTAATTCATGATTAAAGATGGAGCTTGAAGTTCTATGATAAACAGTGTCTCATAGCGAGAGCAAACAAAATGTTTGGAGCTTTTTGAAGGCATTTTTTACTTTAAAAATTAGAATTTTAACAAATGTAATGCTCCCCTCAAACAACGTGAACACACTCAAATACCCCCACTAGCCTTGCCAGGTTCCCACACCACTGGTTGAAAATGTTGCCTGCACTATTCAATTTCTTACCCAAAGATAGTCCATATAGATTTATTAGCATTTTTGCCAGGAGACGGGGTCTCAACTAAATCTTCTAAGTTTTCATTAATATTTGGCACAACTAAAATTATTCACCTTTTCTTTGTATATTAATGAATGCATTTTAGACATTGTCATAGTGGCTTGTGTGTTTCTGTGATGCAGGACACTCTGTCACTGGTATCTGAAGTACCAGCCGGGTCACCCAAAGTGAACAGGTTTCTGCAGAGCTTACAGTCTAAGAACAGACTATGAAGAAGGACTCAATGGTCCCCTTCAGAGGAATTTAGACACTGAATACCTTCAAATCATGGAATCATGTCTTTGAGATCCCCTTGGGACTTCATCATGGAAGATGGCCATTTTTGTCATTCTGCTGAGTTTAAAAATAGCCTTCTCAGCAGCAAGGGAGAGAACCTCACTACTCCCAATGGAGAAGAGCGAGGAGTAGAGACATCACTTGGACCCTGAGGCCCCTGCTCTGAACCTCTTCAGCCCAAGACACAAACAGCTGTGAGAGCACAGAGGTGGCAGCTCGGGGAAAGCAGGGAGAACCAGGAGCAGGAAGCAGTTCCTCCCTCCCTGGCCGAGGGGCCTGCAAAGGAGGTGCCTAATCTGAGGAGCTAGAGTGGACAACCCCTGAAGGCCGAGCTGAGTGGCTGCAGGAGGCTTACAGACGAGTGGCATGTCCTTTGTGCATTTATCGGTGGCACTTAAGGAGCTGTGTAAAATTTGCCTGACTGGGCAGAAGTCAGAGGGTCATGTGGATAAAAAGCCAAGGAGCAGACGGCTCTATCTGTGTGGATGGATGGAAAAGGGCTCTGCTCTCTCCCATAAGAACTGCATTTTGAGCATTTCTGATCATTAATTATACCATTAATTTCTCTAATAAATACCAAAATCATATGAATTGTCTCTAAGTGCTTTGTGGCCACTGCAACTGATTATCCAACCTAAGTAAGTGGAGTGCAGGGAGGGAGCTAGTTGGTGTCCAAATCGTGTCCAGAAGGCCCGGGGTGGAATCACAACTGAACTCTGCCTTAAAGGAATCAGCCTTGCACTTGTGTTGAATTTGATTCTTAATTTCCCTTGTGAACTTACACACACACACGCACACACGCACGCACTATCCTTACTGACTTCAGTCTGAAAGTTCAAACAGTCCTATCATGGTTTGAGGAGGAAAACATTACTACTTGACTAACTTTTAAAATCTATTAGATGCTTTTTGTGGCACAGTCTTAACCCAGGGAAAGTAAAAAAATGATACAAAAATCACAGAAACCTTATTAAATGGGAAAGCCAGCATTTCTCAGGCCATTCTCCAGCTGACTACACATACTTCTGAAAGAAGTCCCCAACTCTCCAGCTGTCCCCCCAAAGAATTAGGCACTGCTCATGTCACACCAGCTCAAAGCTGAACCTCTGCCATCCTGAGGGATACACACTGTGGCCCTGTTCAATGCCATGTGCGCTCTGGTCACGAAGGAAGTCTGGATGGAAAGGGTCACAGCTGGAGGTGAGCTGGTCAGGGTTTCTCAAGGCAAACTCTCCTGAGGACATCTCTTGCTACACTACAAGAATGAACAGATGTATTACTGTAATAGAAAACAAAAATAAAATCCTTAAAATCCCTGAGCACTTCTTTGGCCTTTTTCTCACCAGTGCAGTTTTGAGTTCTCTTAAATTGTCTTTATAAGAAACCCTTGGGGCTGAGTCCAGGTGGCATAATTGGCTGAGTGTGGGGCTGCGGCCGCGGGCTTGACGGTTCAAATCCGGAAGCGGCTCTCAGGAGCAGCGCTGGATAGTTCCCACGACCACCAGAGGGCAGTGATGGCACCCCCCCCCAAAAAAAATAGAAACCCTCGTAAAACGCCCTGCATTCTTTGAAAAAATCAAGGCAGATTACCCCTGTGAAATAAAATTTTTTTAAAAAAAACTGGCTCCATCACCTTTGCAATTGATCTCTCTTCCTTGCATTCATATCTGAGTTCTTTCTGACCTTCCTTAGTGCACTGTTCCATCTGAAAACTGATGCTTTATGTAAGGCAAAGTCCTCTTAGCTTGCTGTATACTTCAATTATTTGGGGAGATTTCAACTTGTATTTTGGTTAAGCAATTGACTATTGAGTAAAAGTTTGGCTGGTGAAACCCACTGCTCTGTTCCAAAGGACAACAATCTGCCATAAAGATTACAGCCCTAGGGCTGAGCCCCGGTGGCGTAGTGGTTGTGCGCGGGACTGCGGCCCACTGGGATGGAGGTTCGATTCCGGCTCCCAGGAGCAAAGGCTGGGCCTCCTACCCACCACCAGGGCAGTGATGCCTAAAAAAAAAAAAAAAAGATTACAGCCCTGAAACCCCGATGTGGTAACTCTGCTCTGTTACATAGGATAACTATGAGTTAGAAACAAGTTTGAAGGCATGCAACAAGAACACCATAGGGCACACTTGTTTACAATAAATTATGACCTAGTAATCTCTTTTATTAAACTATTTATCATTGATGCTTACAAATTACTTATAAGCTGTCCATTGTGAAATGAAAGCTCACTGCAGAGGGTCCAGTCTACAACAGTTAAGAACGGTAAATGGAGAAAAGGGATGATGGGTTTGATATAAATTTTAAAGATAAAGTCAATAGGATTGTTGGTGAATCAAAGGTGGTTTATGGAAAAAGAAAAACTTTTTCTTCAACTATTGGTTAATGTTGAAACCACTTACAGAGCAAAAAACAATTTAAAGGTTTGGAGGGAGAATGTACAGCAGGCTGAGGAGGAAGAAAACAAGAGTTCAATTTAGAACAAACCAAATATGTGTTACCAGTTAACCTTTCGTTGGAAGGTGAGAATGGTCCGAAGTGAAGAGAAGACATCCAGCACATAACTAAAAAGCGAGGAACTGCTGGCACAGGGGGGTGCAGAAGGGATACTTTAATCCATAGGAATTCATGATAGCTAGGCTTTTTGTGCCACCATGGCACAAAGAAGATATGGGTGGAGTCTAGCCTGTCAATCCAGTCATGGACTGATGATGTGTGCTTGTGGGCATGGCCTTCTTCTAAAGAGGATACTGGGAACTTCCCTCTTTTACTTCCTTCACCTTCCTGCTGCTGAGTCACTCAAAGAGCTGCCAAAGCCACAAAGATCTCTGTGATGCTTCCCCTGGCATTGGTTCCACACGACTTTGCACCTAGCGGTGATGATGTTCATGCACTCGACATGGTGGCCTGTGGCTGCACGACTCTAAAGGGGAACTTATGAGTCAGCACTGAATTGATGGCAACCATTTGGGGTTTTAATTTTGTTTTTGTTTCTAACCCAATGTTCCTGGTATATCTCGATGCTGCCAATAGTCTTCCAAAACAAAACAAAAGAAATCCCTATGGGTTCTCCACATGCCTGGAGGAGGATGGAGGAAATTGTGCAGTACACAATACAGATAATTAAAAATGCTTTGTGTCCAATTCTTAAAGTGCTCCATGGATTAGAAAGCTGAAATGCCTGAAGTAACAATGCACGGATATCCTTCTCCATGAAATAATCTCAACTTCCCCTTCTAAAAAAACAGCAGTATAAGAAATTTATTTAAGACTGTAACATATTCAAGATCTAAATTTCACCCCACATAACATACATCAGCTTCCTGCCCAAGTCTACAAAACAGCAGTTCTCAATCTGTGGGTTGCGACCCCTTTGGGGTTCTCACAACCCTTTCACAGGTGTCGCCTGATTCATAACAGTAGCAAAATTAGAGCTATGAAGTAGTAATCAAAATAATGTTATGGTTGGGCGGGTCACCACAATAAGAGAAATTGTACTAAAGGTTCACAGCATTAGGAAGTTTGAGAACCACTGCTACAAAGGATCATCTTAAGGATGTTTAAATTAGCACACAAGAGACTAGCAATCAGACCCAAGCCACCATAAACAGCACTGGCTTTTCAGCGACAACATTAAGCTGTGGCGCAAGGAACCAGGATGTATGTATGCACACAGGTAGCGGCAATCAGAAGGATGACTGGTGCTTCTCCATCATAATCTCAGCCAATTTGATCACGAGCATAGGCTTCCTTTGGACCCACTCTTTGTTCTACGTTAAAAATGTCTGGTGGCTCAATCCCAACTGCATGGGCAGCTGCCCTCCCCCCAGGGGAGTTTGCTTTGAAGGTCATCACTGAGGCTGCAGTGTGAGGGAGGGACATGTCTGACCAGAGGGCAGGAGAGCAAATGAAGGGGGTTGGATGCGAAAGTGAAGTGCATCCCAGTACATCGAGCCTCGAGGACGAGCTCCCCACTCGGAACAGTCATTGCATTGAGAGGACCACATGGTCAGTCCAGTATGAAATACGGCGTCCCTTGCTGACCCAAGGCCCTACAGGCCAACACTGGAGAAGCACGGTCGGGAGTGCATCTGGTCTGACCCCACCCCACTGAGGCAAGGATGTGCGGCGGAGCAGCAGGAGGGCAGTGCGTGGAGTTCCCGAGGACGGGCCAAGGATATACTTTAGGGCCAGGATGTGGCACCCCATCTGACTCAACTGGGGGACACTCCTGAAAGTCAACGAACAGACCATGAGCTATTTACAGGTTTTTCTTTTGTTATTATTTTTTTTACTTATTTATGTATTTTTTCCGGGCATTGCTTTTTTGTTGTTGTCATTCTTTTGTTTTCTCCAGTCACTTCATCTTGCGATGTCTTGTTTTTTATATACATTATTATTATCTCTGCAAGTCTATCTAGATAAGATAGGCTGGATAAGCAGTCTGGAAGAGAAAACAATGGGACTGATGGTTCTGGTGGGGGGTGGGGTATATAGGAGATGGGGAGGTGGGGGAGGAGGTGGTGTTGACCATCCCAGGGACAAGAGAACAACGAGTGATCCAAAATCAGTGGCAAGGTGAATGTGAGAGACCTGAGAGGGTTGATCAAGAGTAATGGAACAGAGAGAAATTACTGAAACCCAAATAGAGGATGAAAATGATGGTGGGGCAAGAGGAAAGTAAAAAGAAATAGAGGAAAGAACGGGGAGGCAAAGAGCATCTACAGAGGTCTAAATACAGGCATGAACATATTTATATATGATGATGGGGAAATAGATCTATGTGCACATCTTTATAGGGTTAGTACTAAGGCAGCAGATGGACATTGGACCTCTCTCTACTCAAGTACTTCCTCAATGCAAGAATACTTTGCTCTATTAAATTGGCATTCTTTGATGCTTCCCTTCCTGACACAATCACTGAAGACAAATGTATGCACAAGCAAAAGTGGTAAAGAAAACTGATGGGACCCGGCTATCATAGATCCAGTATTTGGGATCTTAAAGGGTTGAAAGTATACAAGTAGCCATATAGCTCAGAAGCAACGAACTCCACATGGAAGAAGCACACCAGTCTGTGTGACCACGAGGGATCAATGAAATCAGTTAGTCATCAAAGAACAAAACTCATATCACTGCATGCTCACCTTCCTGATATGATCACTGAAAACAAAGGTGTGAATAAGCAAAGGTAATCACTCATTGTGATCACTCATTCTTTGTCTCTGCCGTTGTTCTGTACCTGAGTTAGACTAAGAAAAAGAACAATGCTCCTTCAAACACACCACAATGTCTTCAGCTGACAAAAGACGTGTATTTTAAAATAAGAGTTCCTTTTACTTTTAGAGCAATACCTTCTCCTTATTTCTGTGGCTTAGTTTATTATAAGCTTACACGTGGCCCCTGCTAGAAGATTCTTTGGTAAAATTCCTTTTCCCTAAGTTGACTTTCTGCTTACTTAACTCTAAGCCAACTGCATTGCCCTTACTGCATGCTCTGCCTTTTTGCAGGAAGCCTTTTGGGAACTAGAATGAAAAAAATTTTTAAGAATTCCCGCTGACACTGAAAGCCACCTCACAATGGCAGGAGTAAGTCAATATGATGTCCAGAGCGATTCCATGCCTTATCTGATCCCACAGAAAGAACAGAGGGTGAGTCTCCCAACATCTCCCGCCCCAACAGCACATGGTCTGACTAAGAAAGAACTCCTCTGTGGTGGAGCTTCTTCAGCTGACAAGTTCTTGTACTTCCAAGACACAGACTGACTACATGATCGATTCTTGAGAGCATTCAAGTGGCATGAGCTTTGGTTGCATGGTAGGTATGTGTTAAGCGCTAACTGCAAGGCCAGCAGTTCAACACTACCAGTCGTGACTAGGAGAAAGACGGGCCTTTCTACTGTCATAAAGAGTTACAGTCTCAGAAGATCACAGGGCAGTTCCTCACTTAGTCACTATGGGCCAGCATAGACTCAATGGAAGTAAATTGGTTTGGGCTGAATATAGAAACAGTAAATTTTCACTTGAGTCTTTTTTTAAATCACCTGTTCTCTGTAAAACACTAAGACCACACTGAATTTGGTGTGACACAAATCACAAAGTCTGCATTAAATTGGATGTGATCAATGGTGCCCATGGCAGTGCTTTCTTCAATCTGTAGATTTTAATGCTCTGCTATTAGTGATGTTAGTTACCATACAGTTGGCCCTCTTGGCCAAAACACAGTGTGCCTTCAATGATCCTGAGTGTCTTCGTGGTTTTTTCGTTCAGGGGCAGATCTTTAGACCTTCCTTCCTCGTTCCATGTGGTTTGTAAACGCCACTGAGACATGTGCAGGTTCATAGCAACACCCAACCTTCCACTGACAGGTGGCTGGTGGCTGCGCATGAAGCACACTGCTGAGGACTAGAACCAAGGCCCCCTACACAGAAGAGGAGGACTCTATCACTGGAAGGAACACTGCCACCCCATTTGATGGAGAATACAGACCCCAAAAGACTATTCGACAGAATTTTGGACTACGACACAGGTCCGAATCTTATACTCACACAGAGTAGTGATGGGAACAGGCCTGCATTGTTGGCCAACTCTTATTATTGGCCAATTCATCTGTAGGCATGCCAGACTCTGCTTCCTTGTTAAG